>WEIT01000038.1:207590-429269 GCA_013389985.1 Dryoscopus gambensis
GCCGCCCGGCACCTGGGTGGGCACCATCGCCACCCGGCCCGGCTTCACCTACCGCCTGAGCGAGCACCACGAGCTCTTCGCCATCAACGCCACCTCGGGCGCCCTGCACACCCGCGCCACCATCGACCGCGAGAGCCTGGCCAGCGACGTGGTGGACCTGGTGGTGCTCTCCAGCCAGCCCACCTACCCCAGCGAGGTGCGCGTCCTGGTGCTCGACCTCAACGATAACGCGCCCGTCTTCCCCGACCCCTCCATCGTGGTGACTTTCAAGGAGGACACTGGCAGCGGGCGCCAGCTTATCCTGGACACTGCCACCGACGCCGACAGCGGCACCAATGGTGTGGACCACGGCTCCTATCGGATTGTGGCCGGCAACGAGGAGGGCCGCTTCCGCCTCAACATCACCCTCAACCCCAGCGGTGAGGGAGCTTTCTTGCACCTAGTTTCCCGTGGAGGGCTGGACCGGGAGGCCACCCCCACCTATCAGTTGTTGGTGCAGGTGGAGGACAAGGGTGAGCCCCGTCGGCGAGGGTACCTTCAGGTCAATGTCACCGTCCAGGACATCAATGATAACCCACCCATCTTCAGCCAGACGCTTTACCAGGCACGAGTGCCTGAGGATGCTCCTGTTGGGGCCAGCGTTCTCCAAGTCACTGCAGCTGATGCTGATGAGGGCACCAACGCTGACATCCGCTACCGCCTGGAAGGAGGTGATGGCAGTGGCAGTGGTGCCGGGGATGGGGCTGGCAGCCTCCCCTTTGAGGTGGACCCTGAGAGCGGGGTGATCCGCATCCGTGAGCGCTTGGACTACGAGATGCGGCAGCAGTACTCGCTAACAGTCCAGGCCATGGACCGCGGGGTGCCAGCGCTGAGTGGCCGGGCCGAGGCCCTCATCCGCCTGCTCGACGTCAATGACAACGAGCCCCGGGTGAAGTTCCGCTACTTCCCAGCCACCTCCCGGTTTGCCTCTGTGGATGAGAACGCGGCCCCTGGCACGGTGGTGGCCCTGCTGACGGTGAGCGATGCTGACTCTCCCGCAGCCAACGGGAACATCTCCGTGTCGATCCTGGCGGGAAACGAGCAGCGGCACTTTGAGGTGCACAGCAGTAAGGTACCCAACCTCAGCCTTATCAAGGTAGCGGCCGCGCTGGACCGGGAACGCATACCGGCCTATAACCTTACCGTGGCAGTGGCGGATAACTACGGGGCCCCACCGCCACCTCCAGGTTCCCCCACTTCCGTCTTTTCCCCCGACGGAGCGGTGGCAGCTCCCGTGAGCCGCTCCTCGGTAGCCAGCCTGGTGATCTTTGTGAATGACATCAATGACCACCCACCTGTCTTTGGGCAGTCAGTTTACAGGGTGAACATCAGTGAGGATGTGCCCCTGGGCAGTTATGTGCGCGGCCTCAGTGCCACAGACCGTGACTCGGGCCTCAATGCCAACCTCAAGTACAGCATTGTCTCGGGCAACGAGCTGGGCTGGTTCCGCATCAGCGAGCACAGCGGGCTGGTCACCACAGCTGGCCTCAAGGGTGGCACTGCCGGGCACACTGCAGGCACATCCAGCTCCAGCAGGCTGGACCGGGAGACTGCTTCTGAGGTGGTACTCAACATCAGTGCCCGTGACCAGGGGGTGCAGCCCAAATTCTCCTATGCACAGCTGGTGGTGACCGTCCTGGATGTCAATGACAACAAGCCTCGCTTCAGTCAACCTGAGGGCTACCAGGTGTCCCTGGCTGAAAACTCCCCATCAGGAACTGAGCTGATTGTCCTAAGTGCCACTGATGGGGACCTGGGGGACAATGGGACTGTCCGCTTCTCCCTGCAGGAAGCTGAGCCAGTGCTGGCAGCAGTGGGCCCCTCCTCTGTGACCCCTCGCCAGATGTTTCGCTTGGACCCAGTTTCGGGCAAGCTCAGCACCATCTCGCAGCTGGACCGGGAGGAGCAGTCTCACTTCTCCCTGCAGGTCTTGGCTACTGATTTGGGCTCTCCTCCCCTTTCTTCTATAGCCCGAGTTAACGTGACCATCCTGGATGTGAATGACAATAGCCCTGTGTTTTACCCCGTTCAGTATTTTGCCCATATACAAGAGAATGAGCCAGCTGGAACCTATGTGACCACTGTGTCTGCCATGGACCCTGATCTGGGACCCAATGGGACAGTCAAGTACAGCATCTCAGCTGGAGATACCTCCAGGTTTCAGGTCCATGGCCAGACAGGGGCCATCACAACAAAAATAGCCCTCGACAGGGAGGAGAAAACTGCTTACCAGTTGCAGATCGTGGCCACTGATGGTGGCCATCTTCAGTCGCAGAACCAAGCCATTGTCACCATCACTGTCTTGGATACCCAGGACAACCCTCCTGTTTTCAGCCAGGGCATGTACAGTTTTGTTGTCTTTGAAAACGTTGCCCTGGGTTACCATGTAGGTACTGTCTTTGCTTCCACCATGGACCTCAACACCAACATCAGTTACCTCATTACGACAGGTGACCAGAGGGGCGTGTTTGCCATCAACAGGGTGACAGGGCAGATCACCACAGCCAGTATTATTGACAGGGAGGAGCAAGCGTTTTACCAGCTGAAGGTGGTTGCTAGAGGTGGGGCAGTAACTGGTGATGCTGTGGTCAATATCACTGTCAAAGATTTAAATGACAATTCCCCACACTTCATTCACATGGTGGAAAGTGTAAATGTTGTTGAGAACTGGAAAGCTGGGCATACCATATTCCAGGCCAAAGCTCTTGATCCTGATGAAGGTGTTAATGGCATGGTCCTTTACAGCCTTAAGCAAAACCCAAAGGGCTTGTTCTCGATCAATGAACAAACTGGTGCTATAAGCTTAACGGGGCCACTTGACATAAATGCTGGGTCTTACCAAGTTGAAATCCTGGCCTTGGATATGGGTGTGCCTCAGCTGTCCTCCAATTTTATCCTGACTGTCTCTGTCCATGATGTAAATGATAACCCACCTGTTTTTGACCAGCTTTCCTATGAAATTACCATTTTGGAGTCAGAGCCTGTGAATTCCAGGTTCTTTAAAGTACAGGCTTCTGACAAAGACTCGGGAGTGAACGGTGAAATAGCTTACAGTATAATTGAAGGAAATGCTGGGGATGCCTTTGGCATATTTCCAGATGGCCAGCTGTATATAAAAAGTGAACTGGACCGTGAACTTCAGGAAAGATACGTTTTACTGGTGGTTGCCTCTGATAGAGCAGTAGAACCACTCAATGCTACTGTGAACGTTACTGTGATTCTGGAGGATGTAAATGATAACAGGCCCCTGTTCAATAGTACCAACTATGTGTTTTATTTTGAAGAGGAGCAGAGAGGCGGGTCGTATGTAGGTAAAATAAATGCTGTAGATAAAGACTTTGGGCCAAATGGTGAGGTCAGGTATTCATTTGAGCATATGCAGCCAGATTTTGAGCTGAACACAGTAACTGGGGAAATCAGAAGCACTCATCAGTTTGACAGAGAAGCTCTTATGAGACAGAGGGGAGCTGCAGTGTTTAGTCTCACAGTAGTAGCAACAGACCAAGGGTTGCCAAAGCCCCTAAAGGATCAGGCAACTGTACAGATCTACATGAAAGACATCAATGATAATGCCCCCAAATTTTTGAAAGATCTTTACCAAGCTACTATATCAGAATTGGCAGCAAATCTGACACAGGTGCTGCGAGTTTCTGCCTCAGATGTTGATGAAGGGGTTAATGGGTTGATTCACTACTCTGTAATCAAGGGAAACGAAGAAAATCAGTTTGCAGTAGATAGCAGCACAGGCCAAGTGACCTTAGTTGGCAAACTAGATCATGAGGCTACTGCCTCGTATTCCCTTGTCATCCAAGCAGTAGACTCTGGAGCCGTTTCCCTAAGTTCAACTTGCATGTTGAGCATTGATGTATTGGATGAAAATGACAACAGCCCTTCCTTCCCTAAATCAACCTTGTTAGTGGATGTCTTGGAAAATATGAGGGTTGGTGAACTGGTGTCATCTGTCACTGCCACTGATTCTGATTCAGGTGACAATGCTGACCTCCACTATAGCATTACAGGCACGAACAATCATGGGACCTTTAGCATCAGTCCCAACACCGGGAGTATTTTTCTTGCCAAGAAACTGGACTTTGAGACACAATCTCTGTATAAGTTAAACATAACGGCAAAAGACCAAGGCAGGCCCCCGCGGTCCTCTACGATGTCAGTGGTAATACACGTTAGGGATTTCAATGATAACCCTCCTCACTTTCCTCCGGGAGACATCTTTAAATCAATTGTTGAGAATGTTCCTGTGGGTAGCTCTGTCATTTCCGTGACTGCTCACGATCCAGACGCGGATATTAATGGGCAGCTAACTTATGCAATCATCCAGCAGATGCCAAGGGGGAATCACTTCCGTATAGATGAAGTGAGAGGGACAATATTTACCAGTGCTGAAATCGATCGGGAGTTTGCCAATCTCTTTGAGTTAACAGTCAAAGCCACGGATCAGGCTGTTCCTGTGGAGTCCAGGCGATTTGCTCTCAAGAATGTGACTATTCTGGTGACAGATCAAAATGACAATGTCCCTGTGTTTGTATCACAAAACGCCCTCGCAGCTGACCCCTCGGTTGTGATCGGTTCAATCCTAACCACGATTATCGCTGCGGATCCTGACGAGGGTGCCAACGGGGAGGTGGAATATGAGATAGTCAATGGAGATACTGAAACCTTCATTGTGGATCGCTACAGCGGAGATTTAAGGGTAGCCTCAGCGTTGGTGCCTTCTCAGCTCATCTACAATCTCATAGTTTCTGCCACCGACCTCGGCCCCGAAAGGAGAAAATCCACCACTGAGATGACTATAATTCTGCAAGGGGTTGATGGGCCTGTTTTCACTCAGCCGAAATACATCACCATCCTGAAAGAGGGCGAGCCCATTGGGACAAATGTGATATCCCTGGAAGCGGCGAGCCCGCGGGGGTCTGAGGCGCAGGTGGAATATTACATCGTGTCCGTTCGGTGCGATGACAAGAGCCTCGGGCGCCTCTTCACCATCGGGCGCCACACCGGGGTCATCCAGACCGCTGCCATTCTGGACAGGGAGCAAGGAGCACGACTCTACCTGGTGGATGTTTACGCCATTGAAAAGTCGTCTGCTTTGCCCCGCACGCAACGAGCAGAGGTAAAGGTTTATTCAGTAGTTATTTCCCTGTCTTTTTACTCCTGGGTAATTCCAGAATTATGATTGGTTTTTCACTGAAGTGGTGTCAGTGTTGGACGTGAGAACTGGCTCTGAACAGTTTATCTGGTGTCTCCAGTCATGCTCCCTGCCTGGCTAAGTCCCTGGGATGATAGGTTTCCTCACACACCTCCAATTTAAGTTACTTTTTTACCTAACTCACTGATGAGTGTGGAAAGGGTTTTGTTTCTGTTCTTGGATGTGACAGGTGGTAAAAGTGTAACATTTTAGTTGGAAACTTTCCTTATCAGAAAGCTATTGACCTTGACTGAAGGGTCTTTAAAGGTTTTCTGCCTCACTAGCTTGAAAGGTAAAGGGTCGAAAAGAGGTTTGAAATGTCATCTGTGAGGTTCAAGTATTTTATTTGCTCTGTCTTGAGTCACAGGGCTGATTGTTCACACCATTCCTGCTGTCTTCTGTGGGAATACTGAGAAGCCGGGTGCAAAAAGGAGTCCTGTGTTTGCTTTAAGTTGCAGCATCTCCTAGAGCTGCCTTCTGCAGTTCACCATGAGCCTTTGACTCGCCATTCCTGGAAATTTGGGGCTGGCACTGCTGAGTGAGTCAGCCAGCAGAGGATGCTGGTAGTGTGTCGTGGTTCAACCATTCCCCTCTCCAGCTGAACATACTTGCTCAGTACTGCACAGCCCTACAGATCCCCCAGTTACGCTTCCTCCTGGGAATTAAGTCTCAGTTTTGATACTGTGGTGGTTTGCAGGTTTGGGTGGGTTTTTTTTGTTTGATTTTAGCAAAAGTAGTATTTCCAATTCTTATGTGGCAGCTGTGGATTTTTTTCCCTTCCTAGCTGGTTTTTTGTTGTTTCTTCTGCAGGTTAAGTATGTGTAGGTGTGTAACATCACTCTCCTGTACTAGCAGTGACAGATCCTCTCTGAAGTGGTTGTCAGGGAATTTGAGCACTGTTCCATCTCAGAGATGTGACCCCATCTTGGTGTGTGTGCAATGTGCTGCTGATTGTCATGTTTTGACAAACAGTAGTGTATTGGAAAATGACCTGTTTTAGTCGTGCTGCTGGTTTAAATAATTCATGCTATTTTTATGAGAATATTCTTGTTGTGCATGTCTTTGTACCCATGCTTGCAGTTTTTAAAAGATACACATTTATAATTTCTTTCCTTATTATGTCATACTTTGTCTTGACATACAGTTGTTTTGAGGGTCAGGCCTTTCTCAGTGGGTATTTGGATCATAACCCTTCAACTTGTGAGTCTGAGCAAAGAGTTTCTTGACTGGGAAAGGACTCATAGGAGACCCAACTTTATGGCTGCAATATTCTTACATGTTGTAAAAGCATTTAACATGAGTATTTGCCGAGCAGGGAAGAGAACAACCATTGAAACTTCAAACAACTTTTACATTGTTGAATACAAACTGCTTCTGAAATCACAAGCAAATGTTTTATGCTGTAAAGAACATTGAGAGGCATAACTGGGAGTTAGAATTTCCTATTACTGGTTGTGTCTTTATAGCCTCTAAAATGTGTCTTCTCCCAAATGTAATTAGCTTACTGTGCTTCTTTATAAATGTATTATAAATTATAATCAGCTTTCAACTTTCAAAAACATAACCATATGCAGTCTTTCTCTTAACTGATGGGATTTCTCTGGGAGGCTTTTGCTGTCCAACACAAGAACTACCACAGTGACATTCTTTGTGCAAGCTGACTGTCAGTGGGTGCTGAATAAGCAACACAGCTTTTTTCCCACATTTCTTTTGCATGGCAACGTTTTTGGGGCTTGGTCTGATGTATACGGTGCCCATGTTTTGGTCTTAAAGTTTGCTATCAATCTTATTTCATAAAAAATTAGCCGGTGCCCAAGTACATGAACAACCATCTTAAAGCACACTGATGCTCTGTGTCATCTGTGCATCAAATGTGTAATCCAGGAGGTTTAATATTTTATTCCAGTCCTAGGGTTTAAGGTGGTGGTTTGACTGGTGGTGTAACAAGAACACCGGCAAGAGACAAAAAAATGTGTGGGAACCTGTGGAATATTTACAGCCACTAAACTGTTCTTTGGTCCATAATGTCTTCAACCTAATTTTATGGTATGTACATGGTGAGACGAAGACTGGCTGACTTTAGGTTCCCCCAAGAAAAGTTCTAAAGCATCAATGCAGCTGTGCAGATACTGCTCAGTAGGTCTGACATCACTGTATCTGGCAGCTCTCTGCACACATAACCTGGGTATAAGTTTTGTTTATTTTCTGTTTGGTTTTGTTTGTTGGTTTTGTTTTGGATTTTTGGGGGGTTTTTTGGTGGGGAAAAAGCATAAATATTGTGTATTTTCTTTCTTCCTTCTCTTATGAAGAGTATGTTGGTTTTTGTGTCTCCCTATGGTTAAAGAAAAGGGAAAAGCAATATTAGGATATTCTTATTCTACATGATTATTCTCCATTGCCTGCTACACTCTCTGCCCTGATGCCAGAAATCATCTTAATTGCACTGTGGCATGTGAGTGAACCACTGAGCATGGGGAGCTGCCCGGTGCTAAACGTGCTGTCCAATATTGGTGAGGAGAGCAGCGGGAGTAAGGAAGTTAATAGATCTTTTGTCTAGTACAGACTCCAGCAACGGGTTTGGGTGACAGATACCTGGTGTGAAATAGAGATATTTACGGTTTCGAAACAGTGACCAGGCTTTGTCTCGCCAGCAGGCAGTACAAAAGAGGAGCAGGCTTGCGTGAAAACACTCGCTCTAGAAGTGAATTAATCCTTGTCCTTGGGAAATGGTGTGATTTTTTTTTCCCCACTAAATTCTGTCACTAATTTATTTTCTTTCTTTTTTTAAAATAATTTCAAATATATGGAAAAGGTTCACCTAGTGCTCTAATTGAAGAATAAAGTATCTTTCTGGTATTTCGTATCCATCCCTGGGGTTTGCCCAGTGGGATCAGACTAAAGAGCCACTGAGTGCACAGCTCCCAGGGTTGTATGTAAGTGCTTTGTGATCAAAGTGTCCAAGGGCAGACCTTTGCAATGGCAGTACTGTGGGGAATCCCTTGCTGAACCGTGAGCAGCTGACATGCCTTGAAACTGAAGGGTTCTGTTATTTTCAGTAAAGTAACAGTGAAAGTTTAGGAAACGAAGAGGTTTGTTTACAACTTGTGGCTTATTTTTTTTAGCACTAGCTTTTATCTCGTGTATGTTCCTGTGTTTGTTATTACTATATAGAGAGAAGAGTGGTGGTGGGGGTGGTGGGATGTGTGTCAGCAAGGTGCAAATAGTTAGGTAACATTTTCTTCAAATACCAAATATTTGAGATTTGTGAAGAAAACCCAAGTGCTTATTTCAGGGTATTTTACAGCTAGATGGTGTATTTTTGGATGGTAGTTGTTGAATTTGAAAGCTTGCTTTTTAATTTTATTTTGGACTTTTATCCTATTTCTAATCTGCACTGACAAACCAAATAATATTTGATGCTGTGTGAATGTGTTTTGTGATCAGTCTTAGCTTTCCCCCCTGTTATTAGGTTAATAAAATCATCACTGGTGATCTTATGTAGTTAAAAAGAAGTGTAGGTGTCCTGAAGAGATCCCTTCAGTTCACCATTCTATACCTTTTTAAATGTTCCTGCTAGGAAAAAAACCCTCAACATTTGCTAAACTCCTTTCTCCTGGCTTTCCAACATAAATTCTCTCTTAACCTTTTGGGCAGGGCTGGGAGTTTCACCATCATGATTTTATATTTAATGTAGAATGACTAATGCCTACTGGCATCACTTGCACACCACATGACTCCCCTCAGTCCTGCCTGCCCAAACAATGACTGTGTGCTGCGGGATATTTTGGGTGGTCGTGCATTGTACCCTGGTTTGTGTCTGGCAGCAATAATAGGAACCCAGGGACAATACCTCATCTTCTGTGCTGTGTTACCAGGGATTAAGAGGAATTAGACAGGATCTCCAGTTTGCATGTTTAACCCTTCAGTGGGTGGCTTCCTTGAAGGGAGCTGTGCGTTTGCTAGGAACCAGTAGTCCCTGTAAATATATCATACATAGTGATGTATAATCATCTATGCCAATTGAGAGGGGGTAACACTTTGGGAGGTGAACTCCTCGTTCAGTTCAGCATCTTTCATACACTTTAAATAGGTTCATAGTTTCCAAAGAAGGGAGGAGGGAAGGCTATAAATGAGGAAGGTGTATAGACTTCAAATGGAAGATTTAGTGATGGTATTGATTTGAAAATGGAAATACTTGGAGAGGCAGATCAGTGGTCCTGTTAGTGCTTTTTACCTATGTTAATGTTAATATCCTCTCAAAAGAGGGGGGATTTTCTTCGTTTGCAGAAAGGGAGAAATGAGACACTGGGTTTTCTTTTGCACTTGAGCATTTGTAGCTTCATCCTGTCAGAACTTCATGACTGACACTGTTGGGAATCTTGGACTTCCAGGCTGGGGAATTGTTTGTTCTTTATTCAGGCAAGATGTGGGGATTTCAGACAATGCTTGCTGCTGCCTTGGCAAAGATCTGGAAATGAATGAAGACAGGCAGAATGAATGGCCCTGGCCTCATGGAAAGAAAATCACAGGACATTTTGCCTTGACTCAGTATGACCTGCAGCTATGGCCACAAACGCAGGATTGCATGGTGCAAAGAGCTGATGTGGAGCTTTTTGTCTCAGCCCAGGCTACGTCCTGTGGCTGAGGTGGCTCTGTGTCACTCCCACATCCCTTGGGCTCGGTATCGCTTCAGGGGTGTGGTGTCACTCATCATCCAATTGAGAAGGGAAAAGGGGTGGCCTGGTGGGGCCAGACACTGAAGGTGCTACTTCTCTAACCGAGCTGGCTAGTGGAAGGCTTTAAATTTAGTAAGGGAATCTGAAACCCACTTCAGAGAAGTCTTATCTGGCATGTCTCATATTTACCAGCACAAATAAGAACAATGGGGTTCTCCTTGTATTCATGCTATTTATAAATCGGTTCATTCTTTAATGATACATGGCACATCAATTGTTGCCTGGCAAAGGAAACTGCTTATGAAATGTTGGAGTAAACAATGAAAATCTGCTGCCTCGTCCCAGCTCCAAAGACACTTTTCTTTTTTCTTCCTAGAGCTGATACTGCTGATTCTAAGAAACATGTAATTATTTAAGTTACTGCTGTCATTTTCATGATCTGAAAAAGGATCTCTAAGCTTTCCTTCAACTAGAGTGGGAGATGAATGTTCCTTATGTGGAAAACTATTCAAAACCAATTTGTCTGTTTTGGTTCAAAGTTGGCCCCTTTTTCATCCTCTCTAATATCTTTAATGATTCTGCCTTGCTACGTGTTCTTGATATCTAGAATTTCTCATTTCTGTGCTATTTTAGCAGCCTTTGGGCATTTTTGCATGTGAGGTCACTTCATAATTTTTATGGTAAAAATTGCTAGACTTCTAAAAACAACATTCTTTATTACGGAAAATATTATTTTTCATGCGTCTCTAATGCAAACACTAGAAATAATAGCCAAAAAAACAGGGCAAATTTTTCATGTGCTTATTTTTGCTAAGTGTTAAATTCTTCATACAAATCTCCAAATGGTTCTTGGGTTCTATTGATGTTAATAAGCGAGTCCTTTTCCATGTAAAACGATATCCCCAGGGCTGAGGGAGTGCAGGGTTCTTTCCATGTGCTAGGTGAAACAATCAGTGGCTGCTCATTTGCTCCAGAATTTGGTCACCAAAGCCTACTTGCCCTCTTGGTGTCCCTAGCCCGCACCTGTACCTTTACTGGGGCAAGACGGTGTTGGTGGTGGTGTCTGAGATCTCTTCTGTTGTCTTTTCCTGTTTCCTCTGCAGTTTCTCTGAGACTGCACCTCACCGAAGGATGCTCCTTCCCTTTTGACTGGCAGAAGTTTCCGTGTTCTGAGTCTTTTCAAATTTGAATTGCCACTTCCCCCCACTCCAGGAGCAAGGTGTCCATTTAATTTATATCAAAGCAAGCCCTTGGCATGACATGGTTCTGCTGGTGCAGTTTGTTTTAACTGTGTCTAGACTAGGGAGTAGCGTTACTCTTAACTCAGTTTGGTTTCTTACTCTGTGCGAGACCTTGTGTGGAGACAAGCCCTAACACTGCTGTGCTCCAATTAAAAAAGGAATTTATGGTGACTAAAAGTGAAGTGAAACAAAGAGTTTTCCTAACGCGTTCCCGAAGTCTGGAAAAGCGATGCTAGATCAGAATGGTGCATCCGTGCCATACTGACTTGTTTCAGTGAATTTATAGCCTGACTCAGCTTTGCCAAGAATAATACCAGATATGTTAGAGAAACTGTGTCTTTGTTTTACTGCGACGTTTCTCTCTACTCTAATAAATCTTATTTTTAATTAGACCCTCAGTCTAGACTGTCAGGCAGGTTTGTTTTTACAGTGATCTATTTTTGTTTACTTCCTCACAGCGAAAACATTCCAAAAGGACAGTAGAACAGATGGAAGCTGATAGCCATGATCGCACTGTAAAAATACAGAGAGTTGCATTAGTTAATGCAAAAGAATTTCAAAGGGCCTGTTATGAAGTGGTAATTTATGTGCCAACAGCTACGCAAAAAGTAATGAAAACAAGAGTTTGCCTTAGCATTTCATGTCCTGCAGCTGTCACACACGCACACTGTTGGTAAGCTGTGGCTTGTATTGACACAGTGATCTTAAATAAATGTATAAGGATTCTACTGCAGTTAATGCAGCCATCCAGGCCCGCAGACAAAAAGCCACTCAGCAGCTCAGAGGCTCAGACAGGTGGAAGGAGCTTTTGGGGGCTCCCTTTGGAGAAGAGCATCTTCTTGCAGTGTGTCACCTTCCCACCCTCTACACTCTGTCCCAGAGCTGGCATCCTCCCATGGCCAAGTTCGGGTTCCCTGCAGTGACCATGTGAGGGAAGATAACTCCTAAGAGCCCTGTGAAGCTGATTTGGATTCTCCAATAAAGCTGAAACACGAAGACAGGGTTTTTCTCAGAGATCTTTCAGTGAAACGAATGGGAATAGGTTTGTGGTGTGCCATATATTAACTCTTGTAAATAGCCCCTCTCCAGGTCTCTCGTAGCTCCTTTATGAACTGGAAGGTGCTCTGAGGTCTCCCTGGACCCTTCTCCAGGCTGAACAACCCCAGCTCTGTCAGCCTGTCTTGTCAGAAGAGGTGCTTCAGCCCTCATGTCATCTCCTTCTTATTTAATTCTGAATGAATGGCACTGATAAAACTGATGAGCTGGAGACTTTGTGTTTTACAAGTTACTTTTGACTCCTTTCCAGGCCCTTAGTTGGATCTCTCTTTTATGGGGCATCTTAAGAGTACTGAGCATGACTGTCTGTCACTGATGGGAAAGAAGAGGGGATTTATGAGCTGGGTTATGCCAGCAGCTGCTTTTGGATCACCAGATGGAGCATCATGACTCATTCCTGTGCTGTCTCCTGGAGAGCAGAGCTGGACCAGCAGCACCCACGTCCGAGTCCTGCCTTTGGGAGCAGGGTGTGCACTCCTGCCAGGGGCTTTCTGCCAGGCATCACGTGTGGAGCTGCTCTGGGCTGGTTCGTAACTCTGCCCTGATACTGCTGCTGATGCGAGTTTATTATCTACTACTGAAGCAAAAAATAACAAAGGACAACTTTCTACCCGATGAGTTATGGTAATGAGTGTTATTTTTGTTTATAAAATAATTGAAATTTTTTGCTTAAGGATTTCTTTGGAGCTATTTTATTTGAATTTTAATGCTTCTGAAGCCTTTTCAAGATTTTTTTTTTTGTCTAAAATATGAATGAGTGGAACATTAATTTAACATTTTAAGCAAGTGCTTCATATCTAGTCATCTTCGGGTTTTAAGGCAAACATTTTATATTTGGTAGCTGCACTATTTCCTGAAATATAAACCAGAAGACTACGAGTTCTAAGAACATGTATATGATGTTTCACCTACCCAGGTGTGTTGTCGTCTTTTAAGCTATGGAACAGAATTTATATCCTACTTGTACCAAATTAATTTAAGTAGCTTCCAACACTAGGTAACGCTGAATTACACAGAGCCATGCTAATTGGCTTGCAAAACAAGAATTTGATGTGTAATATCCCAAAGCAGCTGGGGAGAGAAAAAAACCAAGTTCACATCACAGGGCATATATGTGTATTAAGACAGGAAAAGCACTACTTTCAGCTGGAGGGATATGTTTGCCATGGGCACTGTGTATGGGGAAATACGTGATTCTATTTCCCTTGCAGTGTACTAGGGGATAAATTGTTCCTTGGAGAGCTGCGGAGAGAGCTGAGCTGAGTGCTTTTCATGTCAACTCCTTTCTGGATCATTTTTGATAAATTAAGAGAATTCTCCTGAAATAGTTCAGAGGGATAAATAAGATGCCAGAGTGGTGCTGCACATCTGTAGTATATGTGTTTAAAGCTTGAATTTTCCATAGAGGTTTTCTTCTATAATATTACACTTCAGGTTTCCTGGTGTTTTCCCCATTTTCATTCTTTATTCTTTTCAATGCAACATTTCTTTTTAATTTATCAAACTGTCATGCTTCCTGAAATATTGAAGACATGTTGCAATTACAAGGCTGTTAGAAACAGAAGGCAAACTCAGTAGTTTATTGTACTCTTATTCTTTGAGACCTGCATTTCTGTGTGTATTTAAATGATGTTGTTTTTTTTTTTTCTGAGCATGATTCTATTCCCTTTGAAAGTTGACTTATACAGTTTTTATGCCCATCTGCTTTTAGGAAAGAATTTGGACCTTTATGATTTCAGTGAACAAATTAGTGAAAATCCAGATTTTTAGCCCCAGTAGGGTCATGTCAGATTGTCTGGAAACTGATTTATGGTGGTGGTGATTTTCTTACCATTGTTTTCTTTCTCTAACAGTGCCCTTAACTCCTGCACGTCAAACTTTTGAGGAATTAGCCTATTTTATTTTATTTTTCCCTATAAACTTCTAAACTCCAGATAATTCCTATGGTCAGCACCGAAAGTCGTGCGGGTTTTCTGACATCCGTTTGTTTTTTGGGCCAAGGTACCAAGTGGAGTTGCAGTTCCTCAGAATGAGGTTAAGTGATTGTGTTGAGATTGTAATTAATTAAACATATGCACCGATACCTTGTTATTTCAAGTCCTGGAGCTAACAGACTCAGAACGCTGCCTGACCTGCACCAGCAGAGAGGGGAGGAAGAGGGAGGGGACTTTTTCTTGCAGGGCAGGATGATATGGGGTAGGAGCAAGCTGCACACATGCCTGCCAAAATGCTTGGATCAGACTAAAGGAACACAGATGGCTGAGGCTGATAAAGGTGTCTCTTATTGTGTTGGGTTTTCTTTTTTTTTTCTCCTCAGCACTGTTTTGAGTTTGTGTGTGAGGGACTGGTAAGACGGGAGGAAGACAACTACATTGTATAATATGTTTATTTTGATACATTTTACAGCGTAGGAAAGGAGTTGTGTAAATTCAATACTCCTTCTCGGTAGGACGCCAAAGGCTGGAGCCAAGCCCTCCTTTTAGGTTTGTGTAACAAATGAACAATAATGGATCTTCAGGGATTTATGTCATGCTGTCCAACCTTCAGTTCTTATCTGCTAATAGAAAAATCCCATCCACTGCTGAAAGCAGCTCCTAAGAATTGGACTGAGAAGCCTTGAAAGCACGTGGCTGCCTCTGCTCATAACCAGCTCTCCTCTTACGTGGCCCCTTTGTGTCTCCTGGACCCCCAGGTGATTTATTACCATGGTTATTTGTTTATTGCCATGCTTTATGATGTCTGTGTATAAACATCAGGTACATATGTGTACGCACAAAAGACACACGTGTACAAATAATGCCTTCTCTTCCAATAAGGTGGTGCCCAGCTCTGCCTCCAGTTTGCTTGGAGGAGGAGGCCGAGTCACCGCAGGACAGGAATGTGTTAAGGAAGAGCAAGTCCTACAGACTCTAAATCTGAGCAAAGCCCAGTTCTTCTTAGCATTTTTTATTTATTGTTCTAGAAATTAACTGGTCACCGCTATCTGGAAATGTCATGTCTGAACTTCTAAGCTGCTTGCAGAAATAAATCACTGCCACCAGACACGGTGGCTGTTCCAAGTCTGTCAGAGCTGTTCCACCCATGAGCAACACCATCCATCAGGGCAAGGCTGAGGAGAAGGGAGTAGAAGCAAGACCTTTTTTCCCTCCATCTATTTAGAGCAACGTCTTAAAGAGGCAATTTCTTTAGAGAACCCTAAGATTCTTGTCTTGTAAATGATGGCAGTAATGTTCTCCTGCTTGTGACAGGTGGAAATCTGCAGGATGTTCTTCCCGGTGAGAAAAATGGTACATGAGACTTCACATTAGGGCAAATAAATTTCATTTCGAATATCTTTTTTTCAATATTTAGTCATTAAGGTGAAATATTGCAGTTGTTTTTCATAGAAACGAAGATATTAAAAATCTAATTGCAAAGCCGTACTCCTAATGGTGTAACTAAGCTTCATCCAAATCAGGGCTATTTTGGTCTGTTGTCTTCTAGATATTCTTTTTGTCCTGCCTTGACCATCCCACATGTATCCGTTTTCACAACACCCATGGAAATATGATTTACAACAGTAAAGCTGCCCAAAGCTGAGGGAGGGAGACAATCTTTCATTCTGAGATTTAGCGCTATTAATGTGAATGTGTTTCTCTGATGCCATGAGGTCTCACGTGTGCAAACAGTCTCTTCTAAAAATATGCCATAATATTATGATTATTAATTGTGGCTACCACCATACAAATAGAAAAATAAATGCAGCCCAACTACATTCCCTTTTCTTAAAAAAAAAAAANGAGTAGGAAAATGCTACTTTTTTCTCTGTGAAAATATAACACTGTTATTAGAGCTTTGGCTCTCTAAAGCATGTATGAGCATGAGAATCTGGAGTATATGAAAGAAACTATTACTAAACAGTGGACTGGCTTTCCCTTGAGTTATGCTAATTTTCCTTCACTGTAATTCTATTTTATTTAGTTAAATTGCTCTTAATTTACATTGGTATAACCAAGCAGAAAATAAGCCCCTGAGTACATGAGAAGGACCTCCTATTTGTGTAAATTAAAATCTATATTGAAAGTGACACGGGGTAAACACTAAACATCTAACAAAAAGCTTGCCCTTTGCCAAGGAAATAAGGAAATCAAGACGTTCTGGAGTCTATAATTAGGCACTTTACATGGCTGTAGGTCTGTAAAAAGGAATAGAAGACAATAGTATTAGCACAGTACTCCAAGGAAAAGAACTAGGGATACATTTTGCTGTGAAGTGGGCTACAGGGCAGCTTAATGGGGAGCAGTTTTGTGGGAGTCTGGGTTGAGAAGTCAAACTCTAGAAATTAATTTGTAAACAAACACACTTCTCCCTGCTCATGTAGTTAAAAATAATTTAGTATTAATTTCAAGGTTTTCTGTTGTAACATAGTTTTAAAAAGACAAAAATTAGCTTCTTTATCTGGCTTATGTTGGGGTAGGTACTTGGTGTCCACGCTGGGAGCTGCCAGCCTTAGTGAGACACTGTATTTGGGATTTGGCTAAATTTTGGTAGTGGATCCCCTAGTAGATGCAGGTTTCTGTTTATACTGGGAACAGCAACCAGCAAATCCTTCTGGCATGCTTGAGAGCAGGTTGGTGGTCACAGGTCCACCTTTCTATGGCTCCAACTTCACCTGCAGATGGAAGGGTACAAAATAGACCGTGTGCAATTCAGTGGTTAATAAATACTTAATGATATTTGTGGCAATCTCATCCTTATAAGGAATTCAGTTTATTCATAGTTTTTTTTTTTTATTTTCATTTGAGAAAGCTGTATTGGAATGAAAGAATTGCTTTTAGTAGGCTGAGAGATAACTTTCACCACCACTCCAAAATCAATTTTATTACGATTATAGGAAATACCTGGCTGTCTGTGTATTTCTTCATTTGAAAACCAGAAGGCTGGTGCTTAGAATAAAGGATTCTGAAACAGAAACAGTGCATTAAATTTCCTTTGCAACTTCTGCAGACATTGATTAATTGGGACAGTCAGCATGGCTTGCTTTTGGAAAGAAAAAGCTTAATGATTAACTAAATTCTTTTTCTGTCCCCCCACTGAGCATATAAAATGGTTATAAAAGAATGTAGAAGAGGCACAGTTGGAGTTGTTGTTGTTGTGCACAATAAAAACACAGGCAAATATTTCACAATATACTAAATGTAGCCAGAAACATTAATATCCATGTGATAGCTATCAAGATCTTAATATAATCATGTGTGCCCCAGGTCATTTGGTGGTTTTGGGAGAGAAAAGCTGTCACAATCTGTGGATTTTAGGTTAAGTAACACCTACACTGAACGATTTACCAACACTTTCTGTGTTTTGCATCACTGGAATTGCAAACCAGGGGTGTGATAAGTTTTTACCAGTTCTAAGCCAAATGACATTGCTCTGGCTTGACATTTTTAAGTGCTTGGTGAAAAGAAATGAGACTCAAGACGTGCCCTTTCTATAGTGAGATGTTTTTTGTCATCTGGGGAGATGAGAACTTTGTCCTGTAAGTAAGAGAATTGTAGCCTTGTCCAACGCAGTTGACAATGGCTATCATATTCCACTTGTAATTCCATGTTGTTGGTTACCACCAGCAATGATTGAAGCTTGCTGAAAGGTGTAATTACATATCTCTTGAACGGATCCTACACAAATCCAGTGTTCTGGAGATACCCTGATGTGTGGGACACCACAATTTGTGTTCCTGTTCAATGACAACAGTTGCAATTCTCTTGTTCTTAAACCATGGGTCTTGAGAGATGTTACTGCTGGGAAACTTCTTTTGGGGAAGAGTTGTCGTTATGTTAGTTGATAGCACTTTGTGAATTGCTGTGGTTTTTTTCTGTCTTTTCCCCAGTCATGTGAAGGAGAATAGTAGGATGTAGCTGTGTGATTCACCACAGCTTTACAAGTACAAAAGTTTATGTAATGTAGTGGCAGTCTCGAATCCATTTGACAGATGTTATGTATAGACTTATGTTGAAAGTTACACCAGGCTAGCTTCAATGGGATGACTTTAATTTATATGTTTTGAAAGATATATCCTATGTTGAACTGCTTTATAAATATGCCATTGTAGGTTTACACAGCCAATGCCCATCAGTAGCTTCCAGCTCAATGTTCTCTTTGAATGAGTCCCCTAAAAGTCATTTTCCCTCTAAGTTATTAAGCTCAGCCAGTGAGAGCTTCCCAAGTGCCAGCTTGTGCACACCTAAGCATTTGAAATTTAGCTTTATCGTGCCAGAGGATGGAATTAGGTCTCTTACAGCTTGTGAATATCTCATCAGAAAGATTTACGGCTTCAAGTCCGAGCCTAACATATACTTCTGAGGGATTGTTTGTGTTACAGGCTGATAGGTTTTGTCTGGCTCCCCTGGATTTTGAAAACATGGGTGGGATGGTGACATGCTGATGGGATGGTCTGGTGGTCTCTCGTCTTGAGGATTTACTGTCTTTTGAGGAATGTAAATTCTGCTCCAGGCTGGTTTGCATTAATTTTTATGGAGACAGTGACTTTATTTTCTGAAAATGGCCTGCACTGGACATTGGTATAAAAGCATTCAACAGGTTTGGAGCATCTGGGCAGTCTCCTAGGACTTGGTTCCTTTCTTTTGTGCCTGCTGTGTGGTGGAAAGGGATACCTCTGTAAGGCTGGACCTTGCCCTCAATGGGAAGGGCCACTATGCTGTATCCTTGACATAACTGTAACCACAGAGTAACCCTGTTTTCCTTAGAATTTTCTCTTTACTGAGTCTTCATCTATTTTTTTTTTTGTTTGCCTATGAAATTCTGTTATCTGTCCTTATATCTTTGTTTCGTAGTTACTCAACATTTTTCTTTAATCAAACACAAACTCATGCACCTAATTTTTAACAACGTCTGTGTTTGGTAGCTATTATTTTGAAGCCAGAAATGTTGCAGTGGTTGGGTTTTAACTGTGCCTTGCAATAAATCTGCCAAAAAAATTAAAAAGTTATCTAAAGATTTAGTTGGTGGTGCAACAGCTCCCTCATTACAGACCTGTCTGGGTGGATAATGGGGTCCAGGAATGAGTGGAATGAAGGAATGTAGCTGCATCCCAGGGCTCCAGGACATGTCAGGGTTGTCCACAGCCCCAGTGGTCACTGAGGATGAGCACTCGGCTGATTGCAAAGGGCTTTTCCCCAGGCATGGAGGGCTCCTGGCTGAGAGCTCTGGCAGCAGAGCAGGTAAACACCCATATCCGATTACAGAGTGTAGAGACCCTCATGTAGGAGAGCTGGAGAGATGAGATCAGGGCAAGAAAATTCGGTATGGCACCTTCCCCAGGGAAAGGTGATCCATTTAAGCACCTTTACTTTAGAAGACAGATACTATTCTTTTTCTTGAAATTGTACTCTAGTTTTCTCTGTCTTTGGTGGCACCCATGGGATTTACACTCCTCTGTTAACTTCCAGCTGTTAATTATCTATATATGTGTTTATGTGAGTAATCATTTGTATTTATTGGGGGTTTTTTAATACTTCTTCCTGCTCTGTTACTGGCAGCAGTATTTGATTTATTTCTGTGATTAATTCTTGCCCCTTTGAAATCCACGGAGGCTTTAAAAAAAAAAAGAAAGAAATCCTAACAATAATAGTAGCATTCAAGCTCCTTTATCTTCATTTTGTTCCAGTGCAGTGGTGGATATTCCAAATTCTCCATGGTAATAGAGAAGTATTTCAGAAGCAAATATCTTGCCAGATCTTTGCATTTTCACTACAATTATTGCTAAGGAGAAAGAGTACTTTATCAGCCATAGGCTTTGTAGTGCCAGAACATGGATGTTTAAAGCTGATGCAAATGAGAATTCTCTTTTCATTGTGAGTTTACTGCTGAAGCAGTGCAATTTTTTAAGAACCAGAGTTCTTTTCTTAGAAAAACTTCCCTGGCATCTCTTTGGTAAGCGAGCGGCGCAGGGCATCCCTGCGGTTTCTTACAGGCAGAGCAGAAAGGTCTCCTTTGCCCGGCCGATTTTGTTACCCAGGGATTATGTGCATTAGCTGTTATCCCTTTATGTGCTACATTCATAACTGTGCTGCTCGGGGCCCGAGTGACCAGGGTGGGACTGTCCTGCTGACACAAAAAGAGCACGGGCAAAAAAAGAGCTGAGTGCTTGGCTACTGCGAGGACAAGTAATTAACCAAAGATTTTTATGGACTCAAACCATAGAGTGGTTTGGGTCGCGAAGGACCCTAAAGACCATCCAGTTCCAGCTCCCCCATCATGGATGAGGACACCTTCCACTAGACCAGGCTGCTCAGAGCCCTGTCCAGCCTGGCCAAATCCGAATTAGTTCAACATTTATTTTTTTCTTGTGTATTTACTGGTCTCAGGCAGGCATCTCCCAGCTTTGGTGTCACATCTGGCCTCCACTGCAAGCAGGGAAATAATTTGTTGCTCTTGAAAGTTCTGTCTGATCTTCCAGTGGCACGAATAAGGGTTTGTTCTTATGCTGTAAATCCTACAAAATCAAGTGTTTGGAACTGTGGAGCTTCTCTATATTAATCAAAGACATAGTTGAGTTGCAATAACAAGTACGTTGTTTTTCCTATGATAACATTGTATTTTTATTGCTTTGTTCCTGTAATTTAATCCCATAACTGACGTCCTACTTTGGTCTGAATTTAGAAATAGCACTTGCAGCATTAAACTGTTTTAATATCTATTTATTCCACTTTGAGACTTTATGGGATAAACACTACCCTTTCAGAGAAAATATTTTTTTATTTATTTTTTTTAATCTAAACTTTTTTAGACTAAAAATAGCTCTTGTTGAGTAAGGGGAAGTAATGAATGCAGCACTATCCTTGACCAGGCTAATTACCGAATACTTCAAATTAAGGATATTCATCAAGTAAACCCATGAAAGAAGTGATCTAATAAAAAAAAAAATGTTAAAGAGCTTTCATCTCCAGTGAGATTACTTGCATGAGTCAGTTAAAAAACATTCACCTTTGTTCACTGGCATTTAAGAAATAAGTACCTTGGAGCTACTCGTTATGTTGTGGTGATTTAACACTTGTTTAACTACCAATTGTTTTGTCTATAATACAGAGGATTAATTCTGGAGAAGTTATGTATGATAGTTAATTTGATATTTAAGACTTCCTTAATTGCTTGGGTAAAGGATTACTAACAATGAAACTTTAAAAGAATTGCTATGCCAATTATTCGTAATAATAAAGCTGCATCAATTTCCTTTATTAATATGGTATATCTTAATAAAAGTATGTGCACCTACCAAGTTTTGCCTGCAAGGAAATGGAGCTCTGTGAGACCTGGGCAGACACTGAGTCCAGCCACTCAAGTATAATGCAGGACAGAGTGCATGGAATTATCTGCATTTGGATTAATGTATTAAGAGTCTTTTTTTTTTTGTGTTTGTTTTTAATTAAACTGCTCCCTTCACCAGGGTTTGATGGGCATTCCTGCCAGGATAAGAATATGCATGCTGGGCGGAAAAAGAAACTAAATAACTCTTTCATGCATTTGTGAGAGCTGAACCTTTATGACAGCATTGCATTTGGGTCTGTCATGCATGTGTGCCCCTGTGTCAGCTAAAAAATTATATGTAGTGGAGAAAGAATTTTACCTCTCCTTAAAGGCTTCAACAGAATATTCATTCAGATTACTTTTTGAGACATCATTTTTATGTTGATAAACATCTCAATCCAAATGGTAGTATCAAGTGTGGAAGATCTTAGACACAGCAGTGTGCATTATGTATTACATAGAGGAAATAAAAGAAATGGGTATAATTGTCACATTATCACCTTTGAAATATTTGTATGGTCACTACTGGAGCTTGTGTTGCTACTGTGCCCCTGTAAAAGATGATATATCTTCCTAAGGGTAACATGTGGGTAACTCTTGAATATTCCTTATGATGTGTTCCTCGCAGCTTTGTGTCACAGGCCAGGAAAATTACCAAGGAAGCAGAAAAAGGCCACTGTAGGGAAGAATAAACTTCTGCTCCGGGTCTACAATGCTGGGCATGAGTCCCAACCCGGGCTCTCACGCTAAGGGGATTACTCAGTCTGTGCCATAACAGCTCACCCAAAATGTGTCAGAAATATTAGTCACCTGTTAGTTCAGATTAATGAGCTTTACACTTTTGTGTTTGGCAGGTTTGGAATAGATGCTGCCAGGTTTTTTTCCCCTGTAGTTTGAGAGGTAAGTCACCTAGAAGCACGCCCTGTGGGGAAGGTATCTATACCAGCCCTTGAAACCCCTGCGTCTGCCCTGTTTGCTGGGACCTGGTCGCTGAAGGTCAGAGCCCCAGTGTTTGTTACCCATGGTCATGTCTAAAGGAAGTTTTCTATCCATTTGGCTTTGAAATACTACTTTTGACTAAAGGATCCCTAATGATTGGAACTCTATCAGATATTGTGCTGCCTTCCTGCTTGGTGTAGTTCAAGAGCCCACATCACTGGAATATAACCTCGCTACTGAAAAAGAACAATCTGTGTGGGTAATGTTTGTACTGCACTGTTTTGAAGCATAATGAAGACACTACAGTAAACAGTCTAAATTTTTGCTGCCTTCTAGATGTTCTTACTCAGTTCTGAAAGCTACCTGCTTGGCTGTGCTGCATAATGTTAGCTTCTAAAACTGTTCAATCCATATTACAGGGTAGTTTCCTATTACTAGTGATTGTTTTTAGCAGGTGATTCCTACACCCAAAGGATTTTAAACTGGTGTAAAAGGCACAGCAAAGACTTGAATAATCAAAGGGCAGTGAAGATGCAGGAGTAAAGATTTAAAAGGATGATGTCTATGAGAGAAATCCTTGCTGCATGAACCAGGAGAGCTGCCCAGAGCTGCAGGGGGTTGTATTGGGAGGAACAGCAAGTTTTGGGCACAGAACACCTCGTGTAACTCTAGAGACAGAACCGAATTGGAGATGATGCCTGTCTGATAGAAGTGATAGTGCCTTAGGTGAATAAATATATTAATTGAGCTGTGATTCAGGTAGCCTTCTGATTAATGACAGAAGATACCCTTTGGATCTGGCTTACTTTCAGTGTTTTTTCAGTGTTTTTTCAGTATTTTGGCATTGCTGATATGGATAAACACCATTTCCAAATGAAGCTTATTAGATATTTGTCCTTATCGCTGTGTCACTGCATGTGGATATTAACGTCAAATTAATATTTCATATATTTCATTCAAAGTTTATCTTAAACTGTCCCAAATGAAACCAAATGCTTGGTTGTCCACATAGTATAAATTTTAAAAGCTTTGGAGATTTTGTCTTATATGAGCCTGATTTTAGAGACATAGTTCAGTTGTGTCCTTATGAGCTGCATAGGATTACTCATTTCTTAGAGGCAATCAAGTTTTTCTTACTTAATTTGCTGTTGACAAGTGGCTTTTTTAAAAGTAATGCTCTTAGAAGGTCATTTGACTTTTGAGGGTTATTCACGTTGTTAGCCCAAACACTAAAACCTTGTGTCCTCGGGTTCTGATTAGTGACACTTTAATAAAGTCATTTGAAGTTCAGTAGACTGAATTTTCCACCTTTTCTAATGTTTCTATGGTCACAGGGAAGAGACCTGTATTCAATCTTTTAAATGCAAATCTTTTAAAAGTTACTGTGCAATTTTCTGTACCAGGCTTCTTCATGGGTTACAGAAACCCCCCCCCCCCCGCTTTTTTTTAAACAGCTATAGCAGTGTCTTTTCCTTTTCTGTTTTCCTCCTCTCTTTCTTTCTAGTAATGTGACAGCAATTGACTAAACTTGGGTCTTTTGGGATAACAAAGGATAGAGAAAAATCTTAAAGGTTTTTATTGCCTCGCTTGTTTTTTTGGCAGGGCCAGGACAGACAAAGGCCTTTCCACTTGATTAGATAATAAGGCTAACGTGGTCTTTGAGTGAAAAATATCTTTGCATTCTGCACTTCTTTTTTCACCAATCCAAAAAAAAAAAAAAAAAGGAGGGGTAGCAAAGGAGAAAACTATGCCTAATCAGCAACAATTAAATCTTTCATGGGGAACTCACTTTGGAGGAATTAATGCATTTTGTATTGCCTAACAACTCAAGTGAACATTAACAACACGTGAGAACTGAGGGGAAGAAAAATTATGGCCTCTTTTTTTTTTTTTTTTTTTGGTTTTTAAGGAACAGGGAAGGGCAGGTCATTGACTTGATTTTCATGGGAAGATTGACTCCGGAGCGCTCGCATATCCAGGAGCAGAGCGAGGGGGTATTGACAGCTGGGGTTTGGGGAGGGGGGCCTGCGGGAGCAGGGATTGCGCCATGGCTTGTTGGGGAAAAACAAGGGGAGATGGGAAACAAAGCCCAGAGAGAGGGAACAGTAGCTGCAGTGTCCCAGGCTGAGGGGCCGCTGCTCCGTGGTGGTGGATGTGTGTTGTGCTTGGACTCAATGAGTTGTGGTAGAGAAATATCAGTATAATGGAAGGGGCTTGCCCTTAAGTGAGAAATAGTCTGCTGTAAAAGCAGCTGAAGAAGTTGTGCCATGTCCCTCCATGCGTACTGTGGAAGGGTATAGAGGGTGCTCAGTCAGCCCTTTCAGACCTTCTCACTGCTGAAGAGCAGCTCACGCCAAAGAAATATGGGAATCCAGGTGTGTTTTGCCAAGATTTCCTAGTAAGTTCTACAGGCTAAGAACAGTAACTAAAGGTGTTCTTTTTAATTATTATTTTCAAGATTTCTTTCTTCTGACACGTGTACTCTGTGATTAAAAATAATCTGGACGCTGAGGTGTGCTCACGTAAATACACTATCCACCTATTCCCCCTTCCCGGATCTTGGATGTTGACACATGGATATTCATCCCCACTCCTCTGAGGGAAAAGTGCACACCCCATCCTCTGCTGGTTGTGCGACCCTCCCGCCTCTGCCAGCACGTCCCAGACTTTTCCCTCCTCCTCCCTTCGCTCGTGCGTGCTCATTCCCAAAACGGTCACAGCCCTCAAGACCTTGAGTCGTCATTTGTCTCCTTTTATCCGATTAATCCCGTGTCTTTCTCATCCCTCCCTCTACCTCTGCTATTATTTCCCACCCTCACTGAGTGCCAGCAACTCTATTGCCAGCCAAGTTTCCCTCTTGCTGCAATGGTTTTTCCAACTTTTTACCAGGGAAGGTTTTGGTCCCTTTTGAGCATCCCATGCAGGATACAAGACTGTTATTCTAAGTAAATATTTTTTTTCCCTTAAGAAGTCCACACTTCAAGTTGCAATTCATTAAAGCCTGATCTCAGGAGCTATTAAAATAACTTGAAGGCAAATGAAAATTGTGTGTGGTTCAGCAGGTAAGGGAAGCATGGAAAAAGCCAAAACAAACAAGTTTGGCCCTTAAATGCTTCCTAAGAGAGGACTCTCTTCACTCTTTTAGGCTTTTACCTTGGCTCCCAGGCTTTATTTTGGGCTCCAAAAAGCCAGTACCCTTCGGAGCAGCTGAGCAAACCCCATTCCTTGCTCAGGGTCCCACACCTGGTTATGTGACCCAGTTGTAAAGCCTTCACCACTGCATACAGAAAAATCACCACCTAAAAGGTCAGAACCATTTCCTTTTTTTTCCCCCTCTCTTTTTTTTTCAATTTTAACCACTTAACCAAGTTTTGGCAGCAAAAGCCTTGTCTGCTACATCAAAAGTTTCTTCAATTCATTCAACTAATTCAGGTCATTTAGAACTGGGAAACTGATTGGAAGCTGGAAAAAATGAGAAATAATGATTTCCTTACCCAATAATAGTGAAGAAACTGTGAGGAAATGAGATCTGCAAGTTGTGTGCTCCTGGAGAGCAGGGTGACAAGAGGTGATAGCTGGGTTTTTCCTTCCAGTCTCTGAGGCCAAAGGAAAGGCAAGGAGGTAGGAGCTGTCTGGCTGAAGCTTTTGTCTGACTGGATCCACAAACTGGATTTTTTTTTTCTATTTCTCTGTATTTTTCAGACAATTTAGCACAGTTTCAGTGAGTATGACTTCCTAGATGACAATACAGTTAAGTACATCTTAATAGCCTGATCTTACAGCCAAATTTTCTTTAATTCTTTTGAATTGCCCATAGTGGGCTTGTGAATATGTATCAAGATATGCAAGCATATGAAAGCTGTTTGTTTTATTTAGATGTGTATATGGTGTTCCTCTGGGAAATGCTACCTCCTTTAATGAGAAATACTTATTACTGTTTATTTTTGGCTTTTTTTTTTTTAATTTGTTTTGTCATTAGTTGCTCAGCTGGTCTTGTGGAAGTATTCTTTAAATTTTTCAATTTTTTAAACTCTTGTGAGGTCCATCAGCTGAATTTCCCTTTTTAGAGAGCTGGAGTTCCTATTCACACATGCAGCCCTTAATTTACACAGTTGCTCTGAATTGGAACTGTTCTCTGCAAAGGCACAGAACAGCAATCCAAGGCAAAGTCCACGGTTTTTGATGCTGGCTGAAAGCAAACCAACCCACACTGCCCAGCATCCAAAAAACCCTGGGGTTAGTGCTGCACAAAGATCACTATAGGAAGTGGCTGAGTTGTTTCTTTTTTCTTTTCTAGCGCTGTCTTTTATCTGAATCCCCGCTTTGCTTGAGCTTTAGAAGTCAAATGAGCAGAAGAAATGCAGTAGATGATTTGAGATGTGTGTGGGAAGAATGGGAGCTGAAAGATTGGCTTTCTGAGGGCTTCGCTCAGTTCCTGCCTTCCCAAAGAGACTGCGGGGAGGTTATTCTTCCTGACTGCATCTCTGCAGCAAAATAATTGCTTTGAAGATGGTGCTGTGGAAAAACACTTATTTCAGATTGTCTTTGTTTTAATGGTAGTTTAAAAAAAAAATTAAAAAAAAGCAAGTAGCAGAGGTAGGGGATTGGTTTGGCTAAATTAAAGTGCTTTATGGATAATTTAATAGGCACAAGTGGCATCATTAAAATCAAGCAGAAACGTGGGTTCCTGAGCTTTAATGAACGTTCTGTGTTTCATAAAGTGGAAGCTGTGAGTGCTGGAACAGCGCTGTGCCTTGCGAGCTCCTCAGTCTGGGTGGAAGTGGGGGTCTCTGTGCTTAGGATGTGGTGGGGGTGAAAGGATGCAAAGGAAGGAGGAGGATCAGGTATCTGGAGGCCGTGGTGCACTGGAAGCTCGAGGCAACTGTGTGGGCACCACAGGAACAGGACTCTGGCAGCGAGCGCCTTCTGCCTGCTGTACCTCTTACTGAGTGTCTTCCAGCTGCAAGATCCAGGAGCAAATCTGGATCCCACAAGGAAAGCTGTGTGGGTCCTGTGTGCTCTCTGTAGCACCCACCAGATCAAATGCTGTCCTCAGCTTAGACCTAAGGTGCCTTAGTCAATTAGTCCTGGGAAGCAGCTTCCAGCTGTAATTGGTCTGATCTGTAATCTTATCACCTCGTCCGGCAGATTATCCATTTTTAGCTGATTTGTGGGCCAGCAACCTGCATGTCCTGGCAAAGTGATGCTCTCAGGTCACTCCCTCTCCTTGCAGCGTTCCTATAGCTGCCTCCTTCCGTTCTGGCGGTTCAATGCCTCTCTAAACTCACGAGAAGAATTACCTAAAAAAGGAACATCAGGTCAGGAGAAATGGTGTTTGAGTGTTCAGAGAATGCTGTGTATTATTGCTGCTCATTCAAGCAAAAAAAAGAAAGAAAATCTGCTTTTGTTGAATTCAGAGCTAATGTATTAAGATGACAAATCATGGTGCTCCATGCTGTAGACAGACAAATGTGATGCAGTGATGCTGCATTAAATACAGTAATAGCTAAAAAGAACTGAAGGCACAAAAAATGAAGAATAAATTCTTGCAGATTTTGTATTTCTTCAGGCAATTGCCATTTTCATAACGAGCTGTTTCATAACATTGTGGCTGTTACCCAGTGTATTTCTTAAGTTGTAGCCCTTTTGTCTGAAGTGGAATGAAAAATTTCTGATCCAACCCATTGTGTATATTTACTGAAATTATTCCAACAGGACAGTTAGGTTGGAAAGTCATTCCTAGACATTCCTAGTTAATATGACTTCCAATTATTTGTCACACCTTCATTTCTGTCCCACTATAAAAAGTGAGAGTGTTTTCATTGCCAGCCCCCAGGCTCCAGACCTCACTCCTGGTCTTTCTGCATGCCACACTTTCTGACTTTTTGGAAATCCTGGGTATTTTGTATTTTTACCCTTTTCTAGCCTCTTGCACACTGAAAGGGTGGAATCTCTGATTTATCACTCCCATTGTTTGTATTATGCTAGGCCTCAAGTAGATCTATTCTTTATCTTCAACTTCTATTACCAATAGTTTTCCCAAGTTTCTGGGCCCTTTTTTTTTTTTTTTTTTGGTGGTTGTGTGGTTGGATATTGCAGAAATGTAATTTTTCTGAAGTCAGTAAAAATCCCACTGCTGTTGGTTGCAATTAGGATTTCGCGATCGTGGTGAGCAGGCTGATTCTCTGTGTAGTTTCTCAACTTTTTTCCTCTGTGCATCATTAGAATAAAGGCACACATTGCTCCTTGCAGTTTGGGATAGGCAACTGAGCTGATGTAGTTCTTGTAAGTTAGACAGCTTTTATTTTGAATGCATGTAAGTGATTAAGTGGCTTGGCAGCTGGTCGGAATGATTGCCTAAGGACCGCAGCTCCGCAGTATCTTTCAAATGGAAAACGAGCCAGTAATTTAGTGATATCACTGAGAAACATAACATTCTTTCAAAGCAGGCAAAGATGCTATGCACGAGGGATAGACAGCATCCCTGCTTTTGGCCTCTGCTGGCTCATGCATTCCTATATGCTGCTTTGCTCCATGATAAGCAAAAATGAATGTGGAGTATTTTCTTTAATCTAGTGCAAACTTTCCTTTCGCTAAAACCATAGGAGACATTAAAGCACGTCCACCCTGGAATTACAGACTCTTGCTTTGTGCTGTGTTAATTGGATTAAGTTGTTAGTGTTATCTCTTCAAGAAGAAGAGGCAAACTCTCCCTGGCAGTGTTAGTTAGCATGGGACAGCCTGTTTGTATGTGTGGCTGGGCTTTGTTGCAATCCTTGGGAAGCAAACTGGCAGTGCTTGCCAGCAGGGATAGATCTTTCCACCTATAGAAAACAGTACAGGTTGTGATCCAGAAATTCTTACCGTTCGCAAGACAAGATGGGCAGCATGAGAAGACACACAGGCACACCAAAGTGAGTCTTCTGAGTCTCACTCCAGTGCTGTCCCCTAGGTTTGTATCATTTTATTTTCCTACTGACTTTTTTACTGATAGCACTTGCAGACCAATGGAGTGTGGTCTAGTATGGACAGGAGAATTTCTGTTCCAGCTGCAAAAGCCACCTCGTAGTTCTAAAATGTTGCTCTAATTTCATACTGTTCATTTTCAAGACTAAAATGAATCACTGTCAGGCTTATACATAATTCCATGTTTGGTCCTAATGCAGTGGTTGCAGAGCTTGTCTTTAACCACACAGGCACTTATCCCATGGAAAATATATTGTCTCAAAAATGGACAAGGGAAAGCTAACAAACCATGTCTTGCTGCAATTTCCTTCACAGAAAGGCTTAGCTGTGGAAATTGCCTTTTAGAAGGCACACAGCAGTGCAGAGCAGGCTGAAGTATTGTATGTTTTGGGTGGATGCTGCAGGTCTGGCTGTGGCAGCGCCAAAGGTGCTCCGGGTGGCTGGCCCAGCTGTGCTTTGTGAGCGATGGCCCACCGCAGCTTTCCTTACAAATCAAAGTGGCTTTTAGGTCTTGCCCAGCACAGTTCTCATGTTTCATTATTCCTGTGAAGGTAAACCGGTCTAAAATTGGCACGGGCGAGCAGGCAAGAGTCGGGCTGCTTTGTCAAAGAGCTGCCTGCGCCGCAGCTGCTTCCTGTGATTGACGCGGTGGCATCCGGAGAGGAGCAGCCTGGCTGCTTGCACCGTGCAGTGTTTTTGGTCTGTGGTGTGTCTCACACACTCTCCTTGGTGGGTGCTGTGGACCTCAAGTGGATTAAAAGCCTCCTTGTCAGTGTCTCTCTGAATTATTTGGGACGTGAGGTGGGTGCTGTGGCGGTGCTCCTGCTGACACGCACGGTGGTGCTGCTTCTGTACCCTCTCCTCTCCATAACTTGGATCTTCCCTGTCTGTTTTCTTGGATCTTCCTTGTCTGTTTTATCCAGCAATGAACTGGAAATACCAATTACTGGGTAATTTGGCCTTGCTTGAGGGAATAACAGACAAGAACTTGTATGTGTTTAGCAATGCCACAGCTTTGGAGGAGGGAATGATGATAGAGGATCCATTTTAATGGGATTTCAGATCATGCTCACATTCTTTGTGTGGCTTACAGCTCCTTCCTTGTGCAGGGCAATGCTTTCTGGGGGCAAGGGATGCCCTTTGCCCCCTGCCCATCAGCCTTGGAGGTGGCCACCAGTGGTGCCCCTGCATCCTTCAGGCTGGTACCCAGCCTGGGAGCACTGGGGGCAGAGAGGAGCAACTGACCCTGGGCAATTAGGCAAATCCCACTGAGGAATTCCCATAAATTGAGCAGCTCCTTGTGGTCCCGAGAGCAGGAGTCAGCCTGAAGGCACAAGCAAGCCTGATGTTTAACAAATCTCTGTAATCCAGCCCCTCAAGCTTTATCAGATGCCATTCACTCTGGTTTTGGTCTGTGTGATGTGATGTGATCTTCTTTAAGTTTGATGTAGCAAGGGCATTAAGATAACTCTTTTTTTAACTCCCCCTAAAGGAAGGTGTTTCCTGAGAGAGTGCCAAAAAAATTCCCATTTGTTTGATAGGAAGCGTGGTGTGTGATGTTAAGAGAAATTACAGCTTTAAGCATTCAGTGCTCGTGGAGAGCAGTTTGCTCTTGAGGAGGTTTCTTAATAGTACAAACTGTTAAGGCACACAAATGCTCTCAGCAATGACAAATTAAAAACAAAAAACCCCAGATCACATAACTAGCAGACAGTTTAGGCAACAATTTGTTTCTTAAGCCCAGTACTTCCAGCTAGTAATTTGTCTGTAGTCAGGGATATCAGGCAACTGCTACCAGGTGGCAACATCCTGAGAGCTAAAGCTCTGAGGAAGGTTGTTTTTTTTTTTCCTGAAGCCTGGCAGATTGTATCTACAGACCGCATTGCTTATGTATCAGTTTTGAACTGAGCCATGAGGTAATTTGTTCAGGAGAAAAAACTACCGTGTAACTGAGTCAGAAATGGAGGAAAAGCTATAATTTAACAAATGGCTTTTCATTCTGTCCCACAGGTCTAAAGTTGTAACAGAAAAATTGACTTAAGTGTGGACCAAAAAACAATTTTTATACTCACTTATATTGCAGAAAAAAATATATGATCATACAGTTTTTTTATTAACTTGATTTAAAAAAAACAAAACACAAAACTTGGTTTTAGTCCTGTCATTCTTCTTTCCATTAGCAAAATAAACTCTCTAGACCCTTCCCCCGGCTAATGTTATTCTGCACACAGCGACATTCAAAAGCCCATTGACAAGCTGCAAATGATGTGTGAAGCAAACTCCAGGATTAAGTTTATAACCTTTCCCCAGGGGGAAAGAATTTGGAGGCAGGAATGAATTTGGGATAGTAAAACAAAAGGGTACAACTGAGATGGATCAGGAAAACTCATATTCATATTTAGCTAAATGAAAAATACCAGCCAATCCTAGTTTGAGTGGTATCCCAGGGGTTTTCCACACAGGTATGTAGGACATTATTTTACAGCTCCTTCTTGCAGGTTTTACTGCTTTCGCTAACGAGAAACCACATCTCTCTCTCTTCAGCTTTGCAGCTGGGATTTGGAAGTATGATAAATAAAATATAAATGGTAGAAGACTGAGGGTTCATATTCCGTGGATATTGTTTGCGTCTTGGGTTTTGAAAGGCATGTACCTTCCTCCTAGGGGGGTTGTCATTTACTGCTGAGTTTGTTGTGGGATGGGTGTGAATAGGCTTCGGGGGCCTTTAGACACTGTTAAATCTCAGATGTTAATGAAGTGATGGAGCTGGGGACCTCCTTCCTGCAGTAATCAAAGAAACAGCTAGTTTCTTCACGTATCCATAAGATTATTTCCTTTCATCTGCCAGTATTAGCTCCTTTTGAAGTCATTTAATCTTTGCTCCCATATAAATTGAGAAAAGTTATTTTAAGCAGCTCAGTGGGCAAGAGGGAGTCTTGTGACGGATGGCTCACAAAAAAGAGGTCTGACCACAGGAGTTAACCCCTGTCACCCTGGCATTACTGAGGACCCTCCTAGTTAGCTGGGCCCTGCTGACAGCTGGATGCCTGGGTGAGCTGTAGCTCAGACAGACAGAAACGTAGCTTTACTGGAAATAGGTAATTGAGGAGAACTACAATGAAAAGCAACTAAAGGCCTGTCAGAACTGCTACTTCTTCTTCCAAAAGAAAAAAAAAAAAAAGAAAAAAGAAAACAAAGCTTGGATTATAAAGTCAATAACAGGTATAAATGGGTTCCTGGGAGAGAAGTAAAGTAAGCCTGGTGGGAGCATAGTGGAGTTCAGCCATTCCCACAAAATGAGCTCATAGAAAATCATAGAATGGTTTGAGTTTGAAAGGATTTTTGAAGGTCATCTTGCCAACCCACCCTGCGATGAGCAGGCACACCTTCCAGTACATCAGGGTGCTCAGAGTCCCATAGAACCTGGCCATGAATGCTTCCAGGGGTGGAATGTTTCCGCCTCCCTGTGCAACCTCTACCAGTGCCTCACCCTCCTCATTGTGAAAAACTTCTTCCTTATGCCTCACCTAAATCTACCCTCCTTTAGTTTAAACCCATTGCCCCTTGTCCTGTCACAATGGGTCCTGCTAAAAGTCTGTCCCCATTTCCTTGTAAGTCCCCTTTAAGTCCTGGAAGGCCACAGTGAGGTGTGGTGGTCTGACCAGAGCCGGCTTCCCTGCGCTCCTCTGTGCGCATACATTACTCCACGGAGTCTGACACTCGGGCTTTTGGCTTGTTTTTGTTTCCTGACAGCACACTTATGAAAATGAAAAATCAGGATGACTGGCTAGCGGCTGCCAAAAATGTGGAGAGCTCCTATGTAAAGCTGAGCTCCGTCAGCAGGACAATACAACCGGACACAAATTCCTCTTGCCAAGTTAAGATGTATGCTTGGAATGAGAGGTCAAGGCCCTGCGTCATTATTCCATCTGATGCTCTATTATCAACAGTACGATAAATTACTGTCCTCTTCATGGTTGTGCCAGTCCTTTCCCCCTCTAGATCTCAGAGCCTTGCATCACATGTCTTCATTTTCAAGGAAAGTACCACCTTTCCTCTCTTTGGGTCACTATATGCTTTTGGCACTTCTGCTCCTTCTGCATGGGCCACTTTTTTTAAGGAGGGACCATAGTTTGGAAAGCACATAAATGTGTTCTTTCAGGAATTCAAGACAGAAAATATTTGGCAGGGTTTTTTGTGAGATATCCTTTGGAAAGATGATAGTTCAAAAGTAAATATTAAGTAATAAATTCAGATTGACAGGAAAAACTTTTTAGTACTAACCAGTCTTTTTCATATAGGAGTGAAGTTGGTATCATCTATCTTTTTAATTGCAAAGCATGAGTTCATATTTGTGTTTCCAGCCCTTGTCTCGACTCTCAGCCCTCACTGCTGGATTGCAGATGTTCCTGCTGTGTCCACATCAGGAATGATGGAAAGAGGCAACAAACGACCTACAGAAACTAGCTAATTGAATTATGGAAAATATGCAAACACACATTGTCTTCTGCACTTCTCCCAAGTACAAAAGAGTTCCTTGTGACTGTAATGCCTCCCAGAATTTAAGGACTGGTGTGCTGTGGCTGACTCGTCTCCGTATGTCAGAGGTGGTGGTTTCCAGTGATCTGATACCTGTTTTGTGTCTCCAAGTGGTAACCTAAAGGTGAAAGGCTGTGGGCTCCACCCCAGCTGCTGCTCTGTCTGATCTTTCTGTCAGGGATGGTTCTGTGGGGAACAGTTGGGACAACAGGTGACATTTTACTCGGGGGTGGGTAGTTACCCTGAAGTGGGAAACAGGAGAACAGCTGAAGACTGTGTTTTTGCTTGGGACCCTGGAACAGCCTGGTCCTACACCCGAAGTATTGGTCCTGTGTTCACTGTCAAGCCCCAAGTGTGACATCGTGGCTGCATTTACCAAATATCATGGTCAAAAAGCTGTATAGATTGTTGTGTCGGGAGGTTGCATGTCATCCTGTGGCTCTGGGCTGCGATATCCATCAAGCACTTACTTCTGTGTTATCACTTAAATCCTCAGACCAGAAAACATGCGCATTCCATGAGCTGTCCTGTTCATGTGTTGGGGTTGTTGCACCTGTTGCTATTGTCTAAGCCAGAGGATGGAGGTGATGGCAAAAGCAGACGGAAGCCGTGGCCATCCGGAGGGAGATGTGGCAGCAGCCAGCTGTGAGATTCCCTCAAGCTTGGATGAGAAGCTTTTGCTGGATGTCTGGCTGCCTTGTTTTCAAACGGGCTTTTTTTCCTTGCTGTTCCTTTGTAGTCCTGTTTCATAAAAGAAATCAAAGAGCAGATTACAGTTCTCTGTTGGGACAAAGGAAGGGAAGAGGAGACCGTTGCCCAGATCTTCTTTAGAGGTTATCTCAGATGGTTTTCAGATGATGGTAGAAGGGGAGTGTGCCAAAAAGTTGAATCACACAGTGTCATACCAGAGCCTTGAGTTTTCCAGAATACTTTTGTGTCGCACATAATGCCCACATCTTGGATGCTGAGCTCTGAAATGTTTCCTTGGTGTTCCTGTGGTGCTTTGATGAGAAAAAGCCTTTTTGAATTACAGGGATTGGTTAGCTGTCTTTTAGAAAAACAAATTCCAAATGGTCTTTGTTAAACCACTGAATGATAGGGTTTTGTGGCATAAAATAGAAGTTCACTTAGACTGCACATTTTTGTTCTGAAATCGGCAGGAGGAGGAAATGCTGATATGGGTGTATACTTGGGAGGAAGATTTATCAAAGAAGCATACATTCACACACCCTCTCTTTTTTAAAGTGGTGGTCAGTAAATTATAGGCTTCCTTCCCTTGTTTTTGACTGCCAAATAGATTTCTAACGAAATTATTTATATACACTTCCATTTAAAAAAATATAAAGCATCACCGGGTCAGTGCAAGGGCTCAGCATCCAGTTTAAAGAGGGAGGTTAGGAAACTTCAGGCACAACCTCCAGCCTTTCCTGTCAGCACAATTTCTCTCCAGGAAGGGAACATGGATAAAGTGAATTTCACATTTTATTGCATATAGTTTGCATATCGGTTTCTTCCTGCATTGATTGCAGTGGATGCTCCTTGCTGTTGACTGGCTTACCTCTGTAACTTTGACCATTTTTATGGCTTTTTGGCTGCTTCTACTTGAATGCGGCTCATGGTGACAATGGCATTAGGGTTTGTTGTCATTCTCCACTCAGTTGAAGCACAAACAGGTATTCTGCTGCGTTCTCCATCATCACAGCACCTTGTGAGTTATGAGTTATTAGTAAAGAGTTACTTTTTTAAAAAATACAAGCAAACACGGAAAAAATGAACGCTATCCAACCTGTGATCCTAAAATCCTAGATACTGAGGGAAGTATTTCCCCACACCAAGCAAAAATAAATGTACAGAAAGTTTGTCCTTCACCCCTAGGCTCATTAGACATACACTATTTGTATTGTTGAACTCGCCAAGACAGTCAGAACGTAGATTTTCAAGCAAATGAATGTGCATATGTGTGCTTGCCCAGCCTTTCTTCACTGGGGACATTCTTCCTGTCTCCTCAGTGTTTCTCCTAAAATTAGTTTCTTTATGACAGTCGACACAATTGGGTACTTCTAGATAAAATACTATGAGTAAAGGGGAAAAAATGTTACTGATCTTGGTCTTCCTGTGGGTCTGAGTGATGCTGGTGGTATTAGTTAGTACCACTTATTTTAACTGGTGGTGTTCAAGCTGTAAAAACCAAGGACCTGCTTAACCATCAATGACCAAACCATCTCCTCAAGGACTGGGTTGAGTGAGCTGTAATTTTGGAGAAGTGTTTCTTTCCTTATACTTTGTTACCAATCTTTAATGGACAACCATAGTTAGTTTCATGGTCACCCTTTGTCTAAAGTTTCATACTCGTTCTTCTCTCCCCACTGCACCTAAGATGCCATGGCCCTGCAGGGAAGATGTCCTTGGCAAAGGCAGAAAGTTGGGCTGCCTGTGACTGCCATGTTAGGAATGTGCCACTGTGGCACGGCAGCAGCCTGCAGAGGATGAGGGGTTTGTGAGTGCTGGTCCTTCATACATCCTGCAACTGGATCTGCATCCCCCTGAGAGGAGGGGAGATGCTCAACTCTGTGCAGCACAGCCAGAAGGACTTAAGGATCCCAAAGGACTTAGAGTCCCACCTGGATCTGTTATCTCCAAGATCACTTTATGTTTAAAGCCTGACATGTTTACATACTCAGTTTACGTACTCAGTACTCTGCTTTCAAATCTCCCCCTTTTAAAAAAGAAAAGTGCAGAAAAAATAGTGAAATGGACTGAAGCGATGGGCAGAGCCTCCAGGGATCTTTAGGTCGGATCCAGCTGTGCTTTGCTGTGCTGCAGCAGGAGCAGCAGAGGGAGCACAAGCTAACACATCATTCCTTTACCAAGAGCGGTACTGTCATCACCGATGACATTTTGCTAGATGGATGAAGATCAAGAATGAAAAAAAAACCCCAGCCTAGTGAGTTTGCCATAGGATAGGAGGATAATATCCCCTATATTAAATGCGGAGGGGTAGCAAATGGCAACGTATCCTATTACAGCTTCTGTTTTAAATTTTATGCTCTCTGTGAAGCTCCAGGTTGCATGATGTCAGTGCAGTTTCATGCCAGGCTGCAGCTGAGGGAAGATTGATGCTGTGTGGTTTTGGAGGGCTGTGGTGCCGTCCTGCCTCGTGGCGTTCTCCTGATAGACCTGAAGCAGCAGATTAATAATTTTAGGTATTGAAAAGGAAAACAATAGTGGCAAACAACTGGCCGAGTTGTCTTTGGTGGGTGAGATTAGAGCCATGAGCTGGTCAGGTTCTTTCAGCACACTGAAGCCTGGCCTGGCCTCTGGACAGGATTTAAAGCAGAGCTCAATTTTCATTGAGTTTACTATCATGCATGAAAAAACCCCATCTTTTCCTTGGAGTCCATTGTGTCCTTTCAAACGTGGGCAGTGTGGGCTCTCTTCATCCATGCAGTCCTTGCCATCCTGCCAGGGCTTTCAGAGTGGATGGTCATTAGCAATGTCACCACTCCTTATTTGTCATTGTTGTTTTAACCCTTAGGCGTGCAATTTTGTCAGTTGTTTTCCCCATAATCAAAATTTGGACAGCATTGGATTTCTTCTTGCCAGTTCCCAAAGCAAAGTCCCAAATAAGGTCAAAGAGGAGAGATATATTATTTTTTTTTCCCCTCTGGGAGTTTTAATAAACCAAATGCAAGCTTTAGTTTTTTCCTTTAGATTAGAGATTGCCAATAGCGAATCTTTTCTTTGTTGAATTATTCAGCAGAAGTAAAGGTTACTGAAACGTGCACAGATAGATGGCTGGAGACCCAGAGCGATAACTTCAAAAAGCCCTGGCAGCGCTGGGAGCAGGAGCCATTTTTGGTCTCAGAGAACAGAACTGTCTCTGTGCAGATAAAATAAAAGCAGTGGTGTGCTTTAACAAATTCACCCTTTGCACATTGCTGTTTTATTCTGCAGTCTCTGCTTTGTTTCCGAGGCCGCTGCTGACTGTACACTGGAGGTAGGCACAGGGTGCTAAGAGTCCCCAGGTTATCTGAGCAGGTCAGGCAGCAAGGGCATTGTTTTCCAGGAACACTTGTCCAACACGCAGTTGCACAGTGCTCAGAAGCTGGATGCACAGATGGTGGCCTTTAAAGTATTCATTACCTGTGAAATTAATTACCAACTCCATAGATTTTTAACGTGTAATATGCTTGTTAGCTGCTTTTAAATATCTTCTGGAAGTGGCTGTTTGTTCTCCTAAGTATTGATTTTCGGGTTTCAGAGAAGATCCCCTGGTGTATCTCATTCATAGTTCTCCCGTGAATCTCCAGAAAGATCATCTGGGCTCTGAGCATGTAAGCTACTCTTCACAAATTTATGTAGGGTTGGTTTTCTGTGGTCTACTGCTGCCCAGAGCCCATCTCCCATGGCCATGAGGAGGAGATCAGTCAATGAATAGCATCAGGCTGAAAGACCAAAGAGACAATCATGATGTCCAGCCTGATCCCCGGCTTTCACAGGCTACAGGGCTCCTCTGCTTATTAAAATGTGTCCCAGAGAGAGCTCATCTTTTCTAAAAAGCTATTTAGCTCCAGCATAAGTAGGAAAACCTTGCCTGGTTTTATTCATGGCAGTTTTTTTTCCTTATGGGCAGTCTCATAATAGGTTAGAACAAGGTGAGATCCAGTTACAGACTTGTTAGAGTGAAGAATCTACTTATAAAAACATTGAAAGTCTAGTGCAAGACCTCTGACATTGAATATCTGCTACAAAACATGGTGACCTGTTATAGTCCGTGTTTTTACATGACTCCCTTTCATTTACCAGAAGCAGGAAACTAATAATAGGAAGCCACAAATTGACATCGCCACGGCCTTTGCCGTTGCCAGCCATTGGTAGAAAGGTGACTTTATCCAGTGCTGGTCCCTTACCCATCATACTCTTAAACACAGTAGTTTTAAGGAAAACCTCCAGATGCTGATGTTGGAGAGGTAGATTTTATTTTTCTCCTTTATAATGATGTTGGCTGTATGAATATAATTTGTCATGACCTGGTTTAGCTTTAGCCAGCTGTTTTTTATTGAAGAGCTGATCTTGTTTCACCAGCAGGAGAGCTCCGAAGTGAGAGAAGTAGCACCCAAAGAGCAAAATTCTAGCATCATCGATAAACTTTCAGCACTGGCTGGTTTTGCTTCTAACCTTCCCTGTTGGTTTAATAGAGAAGCTGGAGATTAATCTGTGGCATTTTTGTGTGAGTGAACTGTGAAGGTAGTTCTCTTCGTATGTGCTTCTGTCTTACCAATATCCTGTGTGGGGAGAGAAAAATGGCCATTTGCAACAGAAAACCGTTGTAATTTGTGCCTTAAGTTATTTTTTGAGGTAGACAGTGCAAAAAGCATTATATGAGCATACTCACCTGTGCAGATGTAAAAAAAAACCCTCTGAGCTTTGGGACTGGATTTACACAGACGTTTTTGCAATTCAAAGACCTCTCTGTAAATAACGAGGCAACAGCAATTGGCTTTGTCACTTCTCATTTCTTTTCATTTTTCTTTTTCTGTCCTGAGGAGCAGGGTTTGGCCTCTGGGGCTCTGCTCGTGGGCAGTGTTTGGCAGTGTGCCTCCTGGTGCTGCTTGCTGGTGTTAAGTGCTGGTAGGTTGGCCTCTCTGTCAAGGCCGTGGATGCAGGGGACCTATCTCAAGAAACAGCAAAGAACTGAACAGTTGTACACCCGGTAGATCCATTTGTTCATTTCCTTAGATCCAGGGAGAGTTTACTTTACCCTAATCCAGTGTTCGGTTAGTAAATTCTGCTGAGGCATTGATCCTGTTTCCAAAATCATTTTCCTGGGTCTTGAGGGAAATCAAGATGAGCGTAAGGCTACTTGATCTAACAGAGCAGTACTTGAAACAGCACATACGGTGCCATTTTAAAGAAAAAAAAAAAGTGATATAAGAAGCAAGAAACTCGTTTTGTCTCCAGAAGAGCTGGAAGGAGGTGGTTCTCTGCACAATTGATGGAGCTGCACAGTAGAGCTCCCCGCCAAAAAGCATTGTGTGTGCTGGAAGTCAAGATGGGTTCAAGGGAACGTTGGACAATGTATGGAAACCACATCCTGTGCAAGAAATCCTTGAACTGAAAATGGCTGGGAGCTGGGAAGTGTGGGGGGATTTATTCTTACGTGTGTCCCAGTGCTTTTTTTATTTCCGTGGTTTTACACTTGCCTTTTCACTCAGAATTACAGAATCAGGCAATCATTTCAGGTGAAAGAGACCTCCAAGATCACAGAGTCCAACCATTAACCCAGCACTGCCATGTCCAAACAAACCCAAACCCCAGCAATATGATATTTTTTACTTAAAAAATTTTCTATACATGCTTTTCATAAATTGTTTCACAAATGATAGCTGTATGGCATTGAAGTTTGGCTCTTCTTACTGCACTAATGAAGGCCTGAGCAGGTGAACCTTTGGTCTAAGTATGAGCATTCTCATGCTGCTGCGTAGCAGTAAAAGCAATGAAAGAATGGCTTCTGCAGCTCCATCTCTTTATTGGACAGCAAAATAGGTGTTATTTTGGGCTTGGTGCATTAAGGGAGGGATTGCTTAGTCACTTGGACAACTTCTTAATGGCAAAGCTACTGATGCTTTGTAAAGACATATCCAGGGAGTTTTTAAAACCGTTCTTAGCATATATATTTCTCAGAGTGCTTACAGAAGTGCCTGTCTGGGATACCACAGGTACAGTTGATCCTCTCTTTGGGCATGGGGATGAACCAGCTAGCTGATTTCCAGATTTTTCCAATCTTCTTTTGTGTTTGGAATGCAGGACAGAAGGCCTTGGCATTGCTTTGAGGACTGCTAATCCTAGCAGGGTTGAATAACTCAGACATACTGAAATTTCAGGCCAAGCCATGGTATAGTACAATTAATAAATTGCAATTCAAGCTGTAGTGCCCTAAAATAGGAACAAATGTGTTCTAAGCTGGAAAATCAATTAAGGTGTTTACAAATGAGTTGCTGTCAACTGCAGGAGGTTTTTCTGTGGTGGGTTACCTTTCTGCCTGCTAATAACTGTGAGTCCTATAAACCTTCTAGGTAGGTTTAAACAAATAAAGACAAGATGTATTTTTCCCCCTTTTCCTCTTTTCCAGTAGATTGGAAGGAATGGCTTGCTTCCAACCACTTGTGCTTCTCTAGCAAATACTTACCTGGGATATTCTGGTGGTGTGTTAAGGCACATGAAGCCCAGGGCATTGCATTGTTCTGGCAAGAACAAGGGCTGCCAAAAACAATACTGAGCTGAGATTTCAGATTCATTCCTTATCCACCGCTGCTTTCTTGATGTGCATCCCTTTTTCAGTCAAGAGGATGTGTTTCACAGTCTCAGGAAGGGCAGTGTTTTCCGGCCCCTGGGTTCATTTCTGAGGGTTTTTTTGGGCCATAACTTTTGTTAATAATGAAAGCCTCACACAAATATTTCTTTTTATTTTAATTTACGGTTCTTCAGCTGCTGCATCTGTGCATGGGTAAAAGAGGTTGACTTTTACAGCATTGTGGGACGTACAACAGAAATTCATCATTTGAAAAACCTGGGCAGAAGCTGGTTAGCTGGCTGCCTTTCTCAGAGCATCTTCTTCCGTGTAAAAGACACCAAGGGTTGTTAAAATATTCATGTACCACTGTAACACTAGGGAGGGGGATACATCACCTAAAGAAGTCAAAGTGGGGTTAAATAAATAAATAATGCCCATTCAGAAGCCACTGCCATTAAGTAAAGGCTGAGTGAGCCATAGGTTTTATTCAGGTAGCATGAAGTTTCTTATGAAATCTGTGAAGTCTAAGGTGGGACAGCTTTCATCTTTTGCTGTCTTTATGGTATAAGAATATTAGACCACAGTGTTAATAGTGCTTTTGAAGCACATATTTTGAAAATACCTTCAGGTATGTTTACATATATTAGGGAAAGACAGCAAATAGATTTTAACCCCAAAAAGGAAAAAGCCCAACCAAAACTTAGTTTTGCTTTATAAATTGTATTTTGGTGTGTTTCTTTGATTAGAAGTTGAAGAAACTATCTTCTATCATATACTCTGTCATCTAAATAGGATTAATAATTTCAGTCTTAGGTAATGATTTGTATTTTTGTTCATGTTTTGTCACATGATGTTACTGAAGCTTGAAATCCTAATGTCCTTTACAGGTGGCATGCCAAAATAGATGATTAATGTTCTCTGAACTTTACAGATGATAATCTGTCTACCAGAGACAGATTTCATCAAGAGAGTGAAAGGGATAATTAGAATGAAGGACAGCCTTGCAGAAAGAGGAGACATTTGTTATTAAGAGCCCTATAAAAATATTTCCTTCTGTAAACACAGCTGCTGTATGAAATGTTATTTTAAAATATATTGCGAGTGTCATATAAACGTCTAATTGACAGCTGAGATATTGCAGAATGTAATGTGTGCATGTGGGTCAGGAGAAGAAAGCGATAATTCAATGACGAGCCTTTTTTGACACAGTAGTCGCAAATCCAAACTTTCTGTGCTTCTTGCTTACAGATTTAGATAATATTTACCTTTTCTTATGGGACTTAAGTTGTCCAGGATGTGCCTCCTGCCTGTAATGCTGGTTTGCCTGTTTAAACCCTCTGATAGTTGTTTGTGGAGGGCAGCAGAGCAGTGTTTCCCTGCATTTTCCTGCCAAGCCTGGTACAGCCACCTTCAGCTGGCCATGTGTAGATGGCAGCATTTACCTACTGTGCTTTCCTCTTCAAAGACTTCAGGTGATGGGGATGATAAGTTGTCAGTGCTGCAAAAAACAGTCTTCCAGAAAAGAAAGTTGGCTATTTGGGCTAAAAAAAAAGCAGTGCTGGATGTTGGTGAGTCCTGATGAGAAGCACTGCCCTTGGACCCTGCCTCTGGACCATCATACTGGAAATGGTGATCTTCCCTTCCCAGAAACAGCATTCCTATTTTTTGGGGTCTCATCTGAATCTCCTTGTTTTTCACAGTGGAAAATCTGTATGAGTGCCCTCCAAACTGCTTTTGCCTATTTGAGATTTGCCTTTTCTTGTTAAATGGCTTCTTCCTCATTATTCAAGTTTAACTTGCGTAAGAAATGTGAGGAATATGGAAATTCTTGCATGGCTCTCTGTAGAGTTTTTCTTATTTATGTAAAATCTTTTTAAGTAACTGTGTGCATAAGGATTACATCCCCCCAGAAAAAATCTCTCTTGCCAGGAAGTCCAGCTTTTGAACAAATAAGATACAGTTTTTGGAAAGTAAACACTGCATGGCACAGAATTTGAATGCAGCACGAGGCAGCCTTTTTTCATTTTGCAGCACTGGGTAAAGTTGAGGAGAATTTTTCAAATTATATTGCTCTTTGCTTTTGACATAGTCTATCCCTCCACTCTGAACAAGTTTATAATCTGTTGAACTATTACTGTTATTCCTCCCATCACCTGGCACTTAATCAATCCATTGCAGGCAGCTCACAGGCAGCAGCTCATGTGCTTCGGAGCAGGTGAGTTCCTGGGATGTGTCTAATGCTGTGAGAAACACTCCAAACTTGTGATATTGTGGGAAACTTAGTGAAAATTAAGAAGATTTCTTTTCTTCTCCCAGTATCTCGTAATCATAAGCCATCAGAAATAGCATCCCAGTGCTGCACAGATCCACTTCACACCCATGTGCTCAAAAATATTTATATTTCACCTGTGTAAGACTAGTGGTCAGTTAGTTTGTGGAGCTACCTTGATTATTTCCACCTTGTGGAACAACACAGTGTTTAATTTTACTCCAGTTCAAACTTTTGCCATATTGCTAATGCGCACACCTGGGGGAACACCTTTTAGCTTTCAGATTCCAAACCAAGTGTTGGCATGTTGGCCTGAGAGGAAAAAGCTGAATCCATACATTTCCTATCTTGGTGATTCTGTGTTGTTTCTTTGATTTAAAGAAAGATTGAACGAACAGGAACTAATGCAAACTCTGTTGTTTTTTGATAAATTCAGTAATCTCTATTTTCAGACTGTGGTTGTAGGGATACATTTTGCTCCAGTGGGCTCAGCCTAATGGACAACATTTCGGTCAAATGATGAGGAAACATTCAGTGTGTGCAAGGAAGGATCACAATACAGTATTCTACCTTCTTCTGTGAACTCAGATTTAGAATGTGCTGTACAGACTGCCTCTGCCCCAAGGAGTTTGCAGTACAAATAAAATCAGAGCAGAGTGCACTGAGGAAAGCAGAAAGGAAATACCTAAGATCCAAAAAAAAAAAGAAAAATCTTCAACTTATTATTGTTGACTCATATTTCTGGCTATTATATTAAATATAAAATGAGATGAGAGCAAAAACAATACCTGGAAACTCCACAGTGTCCAAGAGTAGGAGAAATCTCACTGTACAGGGTTTTAGTATTATAAGATTTTTATAAGAGTCCATGACTTTGCAAGTTCTGTTGCCATAAGGATTGGCAGTGAAGCATAGTGAAGCAATAAAAGGGCAAGGCGTGGAGCCAAATACTTCTGTTTGTAATTGTGGTGGTGATGTGCAGAGCAGCAGGAAGAGCAAATCAAGTGCAGATGGTTTTCGTACGAAGGCTTGACTTTTATTGGTGATAGTGCTCGAGGTGGTGTTGATACTCTCCTATCCCTGAAAAAAGGCTTGCAGTGGGGATCATTTAAAAGAGATGCAGGAAGTACCTCACATGTCACGGATGGTGCCGAGCTGCAGTCTGAGGCTTCACTTTGGTTATCCTGTTTTCTCACTGGGGTCTCTACCAGGTCTCACCAACCACTGGCAGTCACTGTTCACCTAAACTGCCTCCTAAACTGTGGTGGTATCAAACAGAGAGAAGGCTGGGAGGAACCTGCACATTTTCTACCACAGGGGCAGGACCTCAGGTGCCTTCAGTGTTCTTGGCAGTGACTTTTCCTGCTTCTTCTTAGATTCTCCTTCATCCCAGTGCTGCAGCATTTCCTCCTAGGTGCTAGCCTAAGTTGTTTTTTTACTGTGTAAGTCCTTTGGTTTTTAGACAATTTATTACCTTTCTCTTTGTGCTGTAAGGCAATTGTAATATAATTTCTCCCTATCTTCATTTTCGAGACTGAATCTCATCTCTTTCAATGTTAGTTTGTGGGTCACGTTTGATGACTGTAGTCATCATTGCTCATCTTTTCTGAGTGTTTTCCCTTGGTTCCACACAGTTACTGGATTCCTGCACTGGAATTTGATCCAGGGGCTGTAGCTAAGGTGAGCCTGTGAACAGCAGAACAGAAGGCTTCTTTCCCATGCCATACGCGTGGCACTCCTGGTTCATGCCGTGGCATGTGGCTCGCCTTTCCTACATCTGGGGCACGTTACTGGCCTGTGTTCAGATGGGAAGACCCCCTCTCACAGAGAGATGTGACATCTGTGGCTTTTCCCCTGTGGCAAGTGTTTGTTCCTCCCTCACTGCAGGAAATTAGGTCTGCTGTACACAGTTGGCTGGTTTTTATCCCCTTGTTGCCTTCTAGGTGCCTGTGAACCCTTTCCTTGGCTGTCTAGGTGGTATCTCTCTCCTTTTGTGTGCAAAAAAAGTGTGCCCAAAACCTTTTGCTAATGGCTTTGGAATGAGCAGGTAATCTTTCCTCCTTACCTCCCTCACTTCTCCTTCAGGAGTGATCCTGACCCGGAACGCAGCGCTGGGACGTAACTGCTCACCAGAAGGGACACATTAAACAGCTCATAGCTCTCCTGACAGGGGCGTGGGTTGGAAGGTTGCTTGTAAAACATCAGAATATATTGACTGCACGTCACCCACAGCGGTGCCTGCCTGCTCAGGAAGGATATTGAAGTGTGCACAGAAGAGCAATAAAAGCTATGAGAAGATTGCAGGTAGAGAGTAAGGCCAGGGAAGAAAGCCTGTGGGAGTTAGTTAATTTTTCAGTGGTTAGAAGATGGACGCTTTCCTAGTTTGCCTACTTAGATACAGAGAGAGACAGATATTAATGGCAGGGGAATCGAAGTAGCAAGGTTAAGAAAAGCAAATAGGCAGAATTTTGGAAACTGTACCTTCTGTGGCACCACCACTGCCCCAGTGGCTAGTACAGGAGGGGATGAACCGTGGGTGATGTTGGGAATGCAAACGCAGATGACCTGTTCTTCTCCTTTCCCTAAGGAAGTGTCAGACCTTTCAAATCCCACAGCACCACTAGGTGAATACTCTGCCAAGGAAAGTAATTTTAGGGTCTTCATAAATCAATCATATTTAATTCATACTTTTACATCAATACACCCATAATCAAGGTAAGTCAACCCATTTATAACTGTGCAGCTACAAACAATGGAAGAGACCTCACAGCCTTTTCCAACAAATGGGGAATGTTAATACGTGGAAGTTGCACCCCAAACGTGTGTGTCACCGCTGCTTCAGCAGGACAGGAGACCACAGATAGACAAAACTGCACACCTACGAAAATATTTGGACCTCCTCCACTTGGTTCTCATGTATTTGGCAGAGCTGAGACTGAAACTGAGATAAAAGCCCATGTTTGCCAGGCCTGGAATAATATCAGTGGACACTGGGAGAGGGAGCAGCCACTCCCAGAGCATGCAGCTCAGCACAGTTCTGGCAGCAGAAAATAGGGAGATGGTCTCTATTAAATACTGAGATTTTTTTACCTTGTGTTTTTAAGTCATCTTTATGAGACTTTTTTAGGCTTTGAGGATATTCAGTAGCTTTGATCTTTGAGGTATGTCCTATTTTGAATTCCTATCAAAATTACTTGCTTCCTCATCCCTCCTTCTGAGATCCCCCTGGAGCTGGTCAAGGCTTGCTCTGAACTAAGTATTTGTGCGACACCTTCAGAAACCTTCTTCCTAAAATATCAGGCAGGGTTAATGCTGACTGCTCTCTTTGTTTTAAAATGTGGTGCTTTGCTTATTCTGACCATCGATGTGTTGTTTTGAGGAGATTTTTACTGAAATACATTTTACAGAACATTTTTATTAAAGTCCTTCTTTGCAAAACACAATTGCTAGACAATGAATTCTTATGATGAATCCTCTCCCATGGAGATTATTCCTTTTGCTAATTCCTGGAAGGCAGCTCTTCAGTTTCACACAAGCCTTTTTGAATTTGAAAACATAAAGCCCTACAGACACCCTTTTAAAACTTTTAAGTTCACATCCACTATGTGAACATAAAATAAATTTTCTTTTTTTTTTTTTTTTTGCTTGGCTTGAAGTTGTGAGATGATATCTGGTCATGGTTTTAAGGTTATTGTTGACAATGCTGAGCAGCTGTGCACAAGCAGATGCAAAGGCTTAAGAGCAGATGCCGTAATTACAGAATTACAGATGTACTCATTAATTCTTGTTTCTAGATTTACCTTTTGTTTTTTGTCTTTCTGTTTTTAAACTGTACTCTGTAAGTGCCAAGTGTCTTTTCCAAAAGTGTCTGCTGAGGATGGCTCACTCGATAGCACAGCCTTGTATACAATGAAATTTAAGGCTGTATCTGGTAGTAAATGCAGTAATAATCTGATTTTCTCTCCTGTGCATCAGCTCTGTATACGTTATCTAGGTTACTGGAGCATTTGGCACTTGGCAAGCATTACCTGGCCCTATGCCAAATGAGACACACAACTTTCGTTGCTGTGGTGCCTGAGTTGTACAAATAAGCTGCTTTTTAGGCCCACAGGAAGAAAAACACGTCAATTGAAATGGTTAGTCACCTTTCCTTAGTCACATTTGAGAGAAACAAGATGGAGTCGTAGCCATTGTGCAGAGTTACACAATTCGAAGGGGCATGTGGTGAGAGTAACATAAATCTTTTCGGTTGGCATTATTCTGTTGCATGGTTGCTGTTTTCTGTTTTGTAGCAGATGACTCACATGATGGACCACTTTCTGGCATAGTTACTGAAGTCAGTAGGATTTACAGCAGCAGGATTTTTGATGTAAGTTAATTACGATTTCAATACCAGGAAATAAGCTCAAGTTTAGAAGAAAAAAAAATTAAAGGGCTGCTCTGTTTCTGCATAGTCCGATGCTATTATTTGTCAAACTGATTATCAAATTTGTCAAACTGATTATCAAATATATGGTGTTAATTGAGTTAGTCTTAATAAGATGCATACATGAATATACCCAAAAACCAGAGGAGCTGAGCTGTCCTTGTACATAAATTAGAAAATTTGATGAGCTACTAAGATATAAGTGTGGTACAGGAAGCTTGATTAGAAAGTACTGGTGAGGTCAATGACTATATAGTATAAAAATTAGTGCAGAATTTGATGTTCCTTGTTGTCTTGTGATGATTTTATTAGTTCAGCAATGTATTTGTAATGTTGTAGCTGTGTATTAAATTAAAGAGCCACAAATACTGGCAATTGTGGTTTGTATGGTTTTACTTCCTAAACCTGCAAAGTACAAAGTTAATAAATAGCCAGCATATACTAAGCCTAAGAACTAAAAGTTTAATGTTCATGGAGCTTGTGCTGAAAGGCAGTGAATAAATGTGATTTTGAAGCTACTTGCATATTTTAAATGAATTTCTGTGCAAAGAAAGTAGTGAAAATGTACTTTGTAAGCTGCTTTTTAAAGCTGTTCTGATGTCTGTGGTGTTTTACTAGGGGCTGCTAGAAACATAGGAAAAGACTTTTGTCTAAGATAAATGGAAGAAGGATGTCTTCATAAGTGTCGAACTACTTTAGGTCAGTAGACAATTGTTTTGGGAGTCCTATTTGCATTTCTGCTGGTTATTAGGTACACGTTCATCAGCCTGAAAAATAAGAAATGGATTCAGGCCTCAGGTAGGGATTTACCAGAGGTGCCAAGAGGTGCTCATGTGTCCTGGGTACGGGAATGTCCAGGAGACCTGGAGACCCCAGAACACTGAGGGAATGTTGGAGCTCTTGGGCCCCTCTGGCACGTTCAGGGTTACCTCTGCTTGGTTTTGCCCCTCCGAGCTGTGCTGTCAGTCTGGGCTTGCAAAGTCACATTGGGAGGCTTATTCTGCTTTGTAAGGTTTTTCTTTGTAAGATTTTTTTTTTTTTTTTGCTTTTGCTTGTTTTTCTCCAAGGGCTAAGATGGGAGAAGCTGTAGAGCCGACATAGGGTATAATTATCGCAGGCCTCAGTTGTATTGCTCTCTGAAGTCAGCAGATTGTGGGGGAAATGAAAGGGGGTTTTGCTCAGCCTGGTCCCCTCTAGCTGTGGGTCAGGCCCACTTTGCAGCGAGGGCTCTGTGGGCAGGATGGGTTCGGGGAGGAGAAGTGGCTCTGTAGCTCAGGCATTGTCACAAGGAGGCCATTTGGATCTGATCCTCCCTCCAAGCATACCATTGATAGCAAGCCCAGAGAAATAAAAGAATTCCCTGTGCTTTTGTTGCCCTGTACACCAGGATGACAGAGCTGGATATAAAGTGAATCACAGAATGGTTTGGGTTGGAAGGGACCATAAAGGCCATGGGCAGGGACCCCTTCCACTAGACCAGGTTGCCCCAAGCCCCATCCAACCTGGCCTTGGGCACTTCCAGGGATGGGGCAGCCACAGCTGCTCTGGGCAGTCTGTGCCAGGGCCCCACCACCCTCACAGCAGAGTTTCTTTTCTATACCATTTATTAATACAAGGCAGACTGCAGGTTCTGGCAGTCTAGACAGAGCCATAATGTTTCTTCTGGCTTTTCTCATTAATTTTGACAGATTTGAGGGGTTGGCATTTCTGCATAGAAAGGTTTCAGTTAACCCTTCTAACTTGCTTGTATCATAGGCTCATTTAAATTCACTCAGCAGTGTTTGCCAAGTACATTAATCTGCGATATATATATATATATGTGCAAAGAAAGGCATTAACCTGGCTCGAGTCTCTCGGGATGTGTTTTGGGGTAACTGAAAACAGAATGCAAATCCAGCCATCAGCTAGCATTGTTACAAATATTCCCCCTTCATTTCTTTTTACTGTTGTTATTTTAACCTGAGTTACTGTAATCATAACCTGTAACTTTCTCCCTGAAGCATATTGCAAATACTTTAACAGCATTTTGCATACTATCTCATGTCAGAGAATTGCCATGGCCTGGTTGGAGGGCATCTGTGACTTACTGGGCTTCAAGAAATAAGAAAGCTGCTGGGTGTTGTTTGGTGATGCCTCTGTAAGAAATACATTTGGAACAATGCACAATTAATAGTTATAAGAAGATGTGTTAAATACACGAGCAACCTATAATTCGTCATTTTGAACAATATCTTCTTTTGAGACAAAATCTGCCATGTCAGCAAATGGCACACAGCAGGGAGTGTGTCATTGATTCATAAACCACGAAGGAAAGGTAAATAACTCCTTCTGCTTTTCTGTACTATGGTTTGGTCATAGAAAAGACCACAAGACTGACTTCAGTTTACACATGCTTTTTGGGGGCTGAGATTTCTTGCAAGAGGTGTCCTTCCTCCCTTTGTTGCTAGTGGCCATATAGCTTTTGGATAATGTCACATTCTGACTGAAAGTAAGGAATGATGAGTGCTTGGGCTGGCAGCCAGATCTGCCATGAACTGCACTGTACCAATCGTATCACCTTATATCTCTCTCTCTTATTTTTTCCCCCCGGAAGACTGATAATGAAATATTTTATTACCAAAAAAGATGCCTTTAATCATGTTGGAGAAAGTCTGCTGGAAGTTTGAAGAGGGCAGCTATTGATAAATGCAGAAATTGCTGTTAGTAATTTCTCACAAATGCTGATATTTCAAGAGATATGTTTCCCGATAGGTGTGGCTATTTTCAGCCATAGGATGTTTTTAAACAGAACAGCTGCATCTCTACTTCCTATGCAATTACTTGTAAGAGAAACAAATCCCTGTAAAGCACACCATGATGTCTTTGGGGCATAGTGCTGTCCCTGTTGCCCTATCACCAGCTGTTCATTATGAAATTATGTTGGTAATTATGTTGTTGTCACCATTAACACGATGAGCTAGCAGAGGCATTCGAGTTGTTGCCATTTTTTTAATTATTCAGAAGTCTTTGCCTGCCTTATTTTCCTTCTTTTCACTGCTTGATGACTTTCTCAGAAAGCTTTCAGAGTCATTACACTTGTACCTACAAAATACTTTTTTTACAGAAAAGTTTTGCTCTGCCATTCTTCTGTGTTATACTTAGGAAATAAAATAAGGTGTGTCACACCCTATGGAAGGATCAAAGCAGGCTGAGATTNNNNGAGGGGGAGAGAGGGGTGGGGGGCGTGGGGGGGCGGGGGGGGGGGGGGGGGCGGGGAATGGTACGAAAAAACAGGGGGAAAATGCCCTCAGCATTGTTTATGAGACCCTCTCCATGATGCCTGGCTTTGTTGCTGTAATTTTTTACTAAGAGTTAATGAGCGACTTTCTTTGGTTTTTTGTATTAAATTTTGCCTACTCTGTTTCTGTTTTTCCTGTCCTTTAATATCATATAATCATTTAACTGTAAGCCATTCAAATTTTGTCCTCAAAATACTTTTTCTTTTTTCTCAATTGTCTATAAAACTATTGAAATGCTTCAATTGTGAGCATACAATGAATGATCCTCCTCTAAACTGTTCCACATGGATAGAGGGCCAGTTTGTACATCCAGTACACGGCACTTCTTAATTCAGTTAAAACCAGAAGGACTGAGACTGTTGCAACCTACAAGATCTTTAGAAAATATGTGCTTTTTAAAAAAAATCTCATGCCACATCACAGACACAGTATTGAAGACACAAATCAAAGGAAGGAAAACACAAAGAAATTGAGCTTAGGTTCAATCTTCAAAAGACAGGATTATATATTTTAGTCGTGTATTTAGGAGTTCTTGAAGTCTGTGAAGAGTTTCTGAATCTTTCATGGTTACACTTGAACATTTATTCTGATTTGTTTTGTTTTGGGTTTTTTCCTGTGTTCCTCAGAAGGGAACTGGTGGTTCTCAGCTCTTCTAAAATTCTTCCCATACATTTTAAATATCCAGAGACTTGTAGTAATGACCAGTGGTGGTGAACTTCTAAAGGATCAAAGATTTGGCACGATCAGGATAATAACTGAAAAACCCAAGTGCCGTAATACAAGGGATAGCTGAGTCACTTCAGTCGGGACATCAGACAGGGACCCGAGTAAGAAAAGGTTCTTGGGTTTCTCCTATTCTTGAAATACCATGGGAACCATTCTCTTGTGGTATATCTGCTTCCTGCCACACTGAAATTAAGATATGCAGAAGTGCCAGTGTATTTCTTTCTCCTTTTTTCTTTTTTTTTTTCCTTTAAGGTTTGCTAAGATTATCAGAACTCAAAGTCTTTACTTGATTGAAGGGAGGCTTTGGTTTGGTCAGTCTCTGTGTGGAGTGGATCAAGTAGCCCTCCTGGCAGCTGTGTTTGTGTTACAATTGTCAGCTGCTGGTTTTATTTCTGACCCAGTGATTAGGGCTTCCTTAGGACTATCCACAATAAAACCAAGTCAATGAGAGATTGGCTGTGGTGCAAAGTCGGGTGTTGGGGGAGAGGGATGTAATATAGGAGTATGTCAGGATCTGGGCTAGTAAAAGTTCTCATTATTGATTGTAGCAGCAGAGAGCGTAACTTCATAGTTTGATGTAGGTTCTGCATCTAGGGAAGATGTAGTGAATATTTAGGAACCAATAAAAGTCAAATCTCTGAATTTATGCTCAAATAAAACACTTCATATTCTTTATTAAGGAAGATGACTCTAAGAATCCCACATAAGCACACTGTTCCAGCTATTCCAGCTATTTCTGTGAAAGTCTGGGGTCTTTCACTTCATTTCTCTTCAGTGTGCAAGGTTATGTGTGTATTTACAGATATAGTGAAATGATAAGTTTCGAAATGTGAAGGTCTTTTTAAAGACCTTTTAATTAGTCTTTAATGCTTGATCTTCTAAATTTGCTGTGTCAAATCCAAAGTCCAACAGCTGAGTAAGAAAATTCAAAAGGTGAGTGAGGGAAACAAAAATTGTAGGCTGACATGAAGAATTCTATAAACTGAGTTTCAGCCACCTTTCACATTCCTAGGCCAAAAGAAGTGTGTTATTCAACCATTTAGAATATTTCTGGAGATGAAAGTTTGTAGTTATATGTAAATTTGAATCTTCACAGTTTGGTAAAGGGGTTTTTATTCAGCTTCAAGAAGGGCTTTATTGCAAAACCTCATCACCAGAAACAGCAATTTTTTCAAGAAGAGATAACGTAGACCTGTTGAATCTATTTGGACAGAAAAACAAGGTTTTGGAGGCATGCAGGACTTTCTTTTTTGTCCAGTTGTAGGAGTTGGTCCCAAACACAGTGCATCAGCCCACTGTTACTGTGTAGGACTTTCTTAATAATTGTAGTAAAGGTTGCATAGCCGTGGTGGACCAAAAAGATAACTGGGGAAAGATATGCCTGAAGATAGAGCTGCCTAAATAAAAATTCTGATGTATGGGAGGAAAGCTGATAAAGGAGGGCTGCTGTGCCCAGTGAGTTGAAGTTCTTGACCCTGCCACCATAGCCTCGATTGTCAGCTGGCTCTGCTGAGGGCAGCCACATGAAAAGGTCCATCCGTGGCCACAGAAAAAAGCCTTTCTGGCCTCAAGTGGCCAGTGGCCACAGGGAAGGGGCCCTCCCTGACACCAGATGTGAAGCTGCTGCATAAGCCTGCAGTCTGCGAAAGAGGAATATGGTGAGGAAGGCATTTCCCTGAAGTTTGTAAGAGGATGCAGAAATACTTGGAATTTCTAGCCCCAACAGTTCCCTGCTAGCAGCCTGTTGTTGCAGTGGGGGAAAAAAATCTTTAGGCATTTCTATAAAGTGGCCTTGTACTTCTAAACCCGAAACTAAAGTAACACGTTGGCCTGGTGTGTTTTATTGGCTACGGTCTGTGTAGATTCTTGTAGGGATTCTTATCAGAAAGGTGCCATATAAAAAACCCTCATAACTGCAAAACATCAGTCAGCATTCAGTCCTGTATCTTTAATTCCCTTCCACTCACAGAAAAAATATCTGTGCTTTCTTTAGCATCTCTAGCAATGCTTTATCTACCATGGCTCTGGGTAAAGAGCTTTTCTTTTGCTATTTGGGCAGCCTTCAAGTGATAGGATGAGTTTATCATACTGTCCTGATGACTGCATGTGTCTTAAATGTCACACCTGTAAGTTTAATTAGGTGATTTATTTAATTTAGAGGTGTGACATTCCCATTCTTGAACTTCTAATGCTTGCATTTTCTGACTTTATCCTTTTTTTTTCCTCTGGCATGGACTGAAATGTTCTTACTGATTCAATCCATTTCTTATTACATGGCAGTAGACCTCATTTAATTAAATGCAAGGTTATAAATGAAATGGTTCCCAAATGTATACTGCTTTGAGTATTTAAGGAAAAAAAAAAAGAAAGAAAAACCTCACTAGCAAGTGTTTGCCAAGTGTTTGTGTTGGTTTGGCAGGTATTTGGAATTGAGTTTGTAACCCGAGGTAGTACTAGATGCAGAAGAAGTAATGTCTTTATGAGAAAGTCACCCCTTTTATCTGGGGAAATGCCATAGGGCCATGTGTGTGTGCATGTCCAGCATCCATGGAAAGGGTGGGTGGGTGGAGGAGCTTTTCATGGTCCTTAGTGCCAGCCCAGCTCTGCGTTGGTGCTGCTGGATTGCAGTTTCTGGGAGAGGTCCTTGTGTGCTGATTAATCCTATAGAAATGGAATTCAAAATAACTCATTCTTACAAGCAATCAAATTTTTACACTGTATGAATATTGACTGAGCTATACATGTTACTCATTAACCAGTACTGACAAAATAACCTGTATTTCATTATGGTTCTGATGGTGAAGGAAGGAAAAAAAATAACTGCTTGTGGCATTTTTTATCAACTTTATCCCTTGTACCAATTTGATGTTTATCCCTCATTTGCTGTGAAGTTGGATCATATTGGGTTTCCATGTTTACGATTCTGTATGTTTTGATATGTGTTTTAAAGTCAGCATGCTGTTACTTGGTTAAATTAGCCAAGGTTTGAGTAGTGCTTTCCCTAACCCAGTTTTAATTCCCTCTGTTGCATGTGAGACCATGTCTCTTTTGAGAGAGCAGAAAATGACGTAGTGCTTAAATTACCTTAAAATACTGATTTCAGAAAGGATGGGAATTTTTGCATTGCTTGCCTTGCCTTTAGGAAAACTTTTTTTTTTTAATCTTCTGGCTTGGAAATGTCAATGTCCTGTCCTGGCTGGTGGCCTTCTGCTGGGATAAGATTTCTTTTCAGTGTCTTTCATCTGGACTTTGGCAAGAAAAGTTAGATGTAACCACAGTAGGTAAAGCCTTTCCAGACAATGCCTTACTGTCTGCACAGACTGGACGCAGAGGCCTTGCGTACTACTTAGAATCCAGATTAAATTACCAACCTTTTGGGCATTTTTATGTAAAATGCTCTTTATTATGGTTTTCTCATAGCTAAAGCATGAGTCACTTGCAAGCCATAATAGATTTTGGCTATGCTGCATGATGAAGTGTTCTGGATGCAGTGAAACATTTAATCAAGACTCCAGGCAGTGCAACTCCCAGTGGTCACCTTAACAGATAGAAAAAAAAAAGGGGAGAGAAAACCAAACAATTATGACACCTTTTCTTTAGCACTAGGATTGATATTTGTTAGAGACAACAGAAGGAAGTAGCTTCTCTTTGGTTTTTAATTTTAAATGATGATGAAAGCAGATTCACACCTGATTTAGACTGGGTGTAAGGAAGAAATTTTCCTTGATGAGGGTGGTGAAACTCTGGCACAGGTTGCCCAGACAGGTGGTGGATGTCCCATCCCTGGAATGGGACAGTGCCAGGTTGGCTCAGGCTCTGGGCAACCTGATGTAGGTGAAAATGTCCCTGCTCATTGCAAAGAGGCTGGACTAGATGGTCTTTAAGGGTCCATTCTAGCCCAAATTATTCTATGATTTTTCTGATAATGTCAATTAAATCACAGTGGTTTTGATCACTCTGATCTCCCAGCATTTAATAGAGATGCTTTATAAAAGGGTCAGGGTTGGAAAACATTAGGTCACCCTACTAAACTTTACATAATGTGATATTAACTCCAGGAAAGTTACACAGTGTTAAAATACCAGAGTTAGAGCCCACAGATTAAAATTACCTGGGAAATTCTAGCACTACATATTAATCATAATAAGACTTACAAGGCTCCATGCATGTTTGTTTAATGGACAAAGCAAAACATGTTTCCAAAGTGCATTGAGCTCCAAGTTTCTAAACAGTTTCAAGGCTGGTAATCAGTAGTAATTCCTGATTCTGTGAGGAAAAAAGGAAATATTTCTATAAGCCCTATTCTAAATTACTGTTGTCTTGTATAGGGTTGATGTTTTATTTGCTTTGGGGTGACCGGAGTGGGCAGTGGTGGGGCCTAGGACAGCTTTCACATCCTGTCTTTCATTAAGCTTGACCTCAGACATCAAAATTAAGTCTTTCAAACCTGGCTTTCCCCCCCCACCCCCCAACAGTGCCTTTTTAGTCCTTTCCCCCACATTTTCTCCCCAGCTGCAATTTTCCCCCTGTTAATAGTGGGATTCTTAACAACATTACATTTCTATTTAACAGGTTTGCTGGCCTGCAGCACAATAGACTAATGTGATTTTTATTGTGCTAGTGTGCACTGGGATTGTTTGCCTCCTGGAAAATGGGATATTCAGATGCCTCATTCAGCCTCAGCTATTGCCTTGTCCCAAGATATTTTCTTTATAAATGGGCTTTCCATCTTGTTGTGAAAATTGTAAATGTGCGTGATCTGTAGTTCAGGTTTTTCACCTTCCTGAGCTCTGCTATTATTGGGTATTCAAGTAATTTTAAAACATAAGTGTTTATTTTTTACCCTCAAACTTACTGTTTCCCAGTGATTTAGAGCAAGGTGGGAAACTGGTTCAAGATGGGCTATGGGATTTTTATCATTACTAGAAATTTTACTGTAGGTATTTTCTAGGAATATATATATGTATATGTGTGTGTGTGTGTGTGTGTGTGTGTGTTTAATTTTATTTCTTTTAAAGAGCATTTTTCTTCTTTTCTTTCTGAAAATGCATTTTCTTTCTGAAAATGCATTTCTTTCTGAAATGCATTGTACTCTGATGCTTTGTCTTTCCAATTTGGAGGAAGCACAGATGCACTGGTCCTGAAGCACTCAGTATAACCACAACTTCACTGATGTTAGTGGCCAGTGTGATTACTCACATCAATAAAAAAAGGAAACTACACGTGCATGTGTATTTTGCAGGATTAGGGAAGGATTGCTTGCTGGATGAAGAAAAAGGCTGAAGTGATGGAGGCAGGACTAGTGTTGGCCAGGTTCTTCAGTCAGTTACATGGATGGGGTGAATTAATAGTTGCATTCTTTCCTTTTATCATCGTGAATGATATTATTTAGAATATTTACCAAGGGAGAGGAAAATAAAATCCTTTCACTTTTATTCAGTTTAAATTGATAATGTGCTGCCATGGTCTCCAGCAAAGAAAAAAAACCTCCTTAATTTTTTTTTAACATGAAGGATCATCTAATGACTGAAGCATAAACAAAAGTCTTTCGGGGTGATTTGTGTCAATGCTGCTGGTAGGTTATTAGATGGCATCTCCTGAGAGAGGCAGTGAACGTCACGGCAGCAAGCAAAGGGAAGAAGAATGACTCAACACCATATGAATTGAAAGAAAAGCTGTTGCCTTTCCACTCTGTTTGATCTTTAATCAAATAGTTGTAGCATTTGAAGAGGTATTGAACGCGGGAGGCATCTGGGAGTTCCTCCCTTCTCAGATCATGTTCTATCTATGGATCTCTGATCGAGTGTGTGCCATGCATAGCGTGGCTCCAGGCAAGAATTACTCTTTTGGGATTCCCAGGGAAACTTGCTGCTGCCACGTGAGCTCATTCATGTTTCCTGTGTCATCTTTTTCCCTCCTCTCATTGTCATTTGATAGGTAGAAGAACTTTAGAAGACTATTCTGTCTGCAAACCCTCCTCACTTTGAAACAGAGGAAAACGAAATGCTAATACGATAATAAAACAGAAGGCTAGGGTCTGGCCAAGTGAGCCCATTGGTTTATGGAAGGTGTTATGATGGGTTAGAATTGGGCACGTTGCCTTGCAAGGCGATGTTTTATTTTACATACCTTTGTAGCTCATAAACCCAGTCATTAAAATAATTTCTTTTTCCAGAATAAAATTCTCATTTTAAACTTTTTATGTTGAGCGTGGTACTTGTCTAGCCTAGGCAGTAACAGTTACCTGGAGTACTAATATTTTTGAAATGGAATTGGTGTTTTTACTCTAAGAAGTGAAACTTCATCTTTTAGCAACTGTTTCCTAATGCAGCAAATTATTTTGAATAAGCTTAAGAATAGTTTATGTCCTAAATGCTTAGCTAGATCTATATGCTTTAAAACTTGAGGTCTTGATATGATTCCTATATCTGTTAACAGCTGAGGTTTGTCTGAATGGAGAAAGAGCTATTTTTCTTGCATCTACATTCAGAGTAAATTGAGGCAGAACTGTTTGAGGTGAGTGCTGCCCTGCTTCAATCTGTTCTGAATTTGCTTAGGGAGAAAAAAACCCACAAGAGGCTAATTTGAGCAGCAAATAAGAATCCTAACAAGATCAAGGCAATTAATACTTCCTCTGCTTTGAAAATGTCTGTGACAACAGGCTGCAGCAATCGAATTGTCACAGATGAGGATGGGCTGGCCATCTGCAACTGTGGCAGGGGCAGGGCATTATGGTGAGAATGTTATTAAGCCTGTGAAGGAGAAATTTGATTCATGCACGGGGAAATTTGCGGTATTGTTTGGCTTTCCATGTTGCCGATCTCTGTGGTTTGTTGTGTGCCTGTGTTTTTGCATCTTAGCTTGAGTCAAACATAAAACAAGCACACAAACAAAACTAATTAAAAAAACCCACCCAAAGATGTTTTGCATAGAAATCGATATGTAAAATTACTGTGTTTATTTTACAAGGGACAGTAAATAAACGACATGTATTTGTCTGAAGAATAAGCTCTGAGGGAAAGCTTTGATTTTCAGTCTTTTTTTCTGGATGTATTAAATATGTGAAGGAAAAGCACTATACTAGAATTCATACAAAAGTAGAGTAATTTTGTGGAGATTTATGTGCACGTGGATTGAACAAAGCTTTCTGATTTTTCCATTTTCTCTTCAATAAAAAAAGTAAAACATTATTATGAATCTATTAATCAGTTTTCCATCACCGTCTTAACAGATTTAGAAGAGTCTGTAACTATTTGTGTTCCCATGGCTTCTGCAGAAATTCGAGGCTGTTCAGAGGAGCAAAGCCCCCATCAGTGCCTGGACCACTGAAGAGAGCAAGTTAGAGAATGAAAAAGGTGCAAAGATGCTTCATTACCTTTGCTGCTTCTGTGTTTTATTATATTTGAGTCCTCTGAGTGGCAGTAAGAACTTTTGGGTCCTGTTGATACAGATAGGAATCGAGGAGTTGTCAGATGGAAAGTTGCAGAAGTTTTTGTTGCATAGTGCAGTACTTTGTGTGCTCTCAGATGGTTGGTTTGTATCTGTCTTATATCCTAGAGTTGCACTGAATGACAAGTTTGAGGTCAGGGAAGAATATTCTACGTTTTGGATAGATTTGGAGAGGGGGGTGGTGATTATCACTTTCCACGTAGCCTGGGCGTGTTGCTTCCTGCAGTTCTGCAAGCACTGGCATGTAATGGTTCCTTGCTTCCAAGGTTTGGATAAATCCCTTCAGCTCCCTTGTTTTCTGTGCTGTGGTGTATTTGAGGTTTTGAGGCCTTTGGTTTCCTAGATATTTGTTCTTGTACTTGCTGCTGTCACTGGTGGGTGGTTTGCCATCAGTGCGAGCTGAGAGCACAGCACATGATGTGTAGACCCTTTTGAACGTGACTCCTGGGGTACAAACAGCTGGGGATACCCCCATGACCACCTTGTCTTGCCTTCGTTAAGTCCGAGGCAGAATTACACTTAATTTTTAATTGGTAGCATATGATATTAAACAAACCATGCATTTCCTAAAGTGACACACATTGATATCTTTATGCAAATGTGAAGTGGGATTAGAAAGATAGAAGCAGTTGGTTGGGAAAAGGTTTCATTTAGATCTTTGATTAAAGCTTTGTGGAATTTGTTTTTCTTTTTCTTCTCCAGCAGAGATGTGGTAAGATATGCTGCCATCTTCCAGTGCCCTGTGGCAGTGGAAGGCTTTGTGCTTGTGGTTCTCCTGTGGGCTTCTGCTTTGTGTCAGAACTTATGGAATAATTTCAAAGTGAAATTAATTTCTGAGCTCGTGGACATTCAGTTTACATCTGATCTCGTTCAGGATCTGTGCTCTCTTAAATGAAATGCAACAGACTCGTGTTTTGGGGAAAATGGGACGTTTTTTCTCAAATCTCTCTCAAAGATGTCTTAGACCGGGCTGGATGGGCCCTCAGCAAACTGGTCTAGTGAGTGGCATTCCTGCTCATGGTGGGGGGGTTGGAACTACATCGTCTTGTAGGTCCCTTCCAGCCCACACCATTCTCTGATTCTATGATTACTTCAGTGAAACTTCTGCAAACAGGTCCATCCAAGGATCTTACTCCCTAGATCTGTGTGTAAGCTGAAGTAGTAAATTATAGGAGAAGTAAAAAAATAGCTTTAGACACAGATGTTAATTAGACTTAGCCAATGGTGAATTATGAAGCAATACACATTATCTAAGCCCTGTGGATTAGTAATAAATCATGGTACAAATGCTCTTTTAAAATGTTGTGTTCTTTTCTAAAGAATTCTTATCCTTATTTGAGAATTTCTTATTTTTCCATTATCTAAAGCACGTCTTCAGTATAAAATACAGTTTCTTTGTTTACTTGTGAACTGAATTTTCAGACTAAGATCACTTCTTTTATTCTTCTCCTTTTTTCAGTCCTCCGGAATCTGACTTTATAATTAATTTATTTGTCCCCCAATACTTAGCCATCTGTATTCTTGGATCCTCACTATTTTACATTATTCAAGCTGTAGGCGATGCACAGCTCCTATCCCAAACCCCCCAGAAGTTGTCACATATTTTTCATATGATTTGTACAAAGGGTAATCTCTCATCATGAAAATGGGTTCTGGTGGTGAAATGTCACCCGCAGCTGAAACATTAGCTGTGAATGACATGTATGGTAGGAATAAATGAAATGCAGAGCTGTGCAGCTGCTTTACCTTGAAACCCTGTCTGGGGAAATGCTGCACTTGGGGAGGAAAGCAGGAAGAGTGTGCTGTGCCAGTTCATGGGCAAGGAGGGCTGGCAAAATCCTTCATCTGTCATTTCTACCACTTCCCTCCTATTTCTGTGATTAACTGTCACCCAGATGCAGCATTATCCTTGAAAACCAACCTAGGCTGGTTTGTTCTCTGAAAGTTTGTGCCTGGTGAGGTTGTTGTCAATCACTGCTCATGGTGCTCTGCTTAGCACTCCTTGTGCTTCTGTTGTCAGGGATATAAATTTAACAACAAAACCGTCTGGGTTAATCTGTCTCGGGCTGTGAATTGTTTTGTGTACCATTGTGAATGGCCAAAGGGATTAAATAAGGGATAAGTAAATAATGGCCTTCTATAAAAGACCGCTGTTTCATCTCCACTTCCAGCACATATAGCTATTATATTAATATTACAAGAATATTAATATTAAGGTAACATTTCCTCTGGTTTTTGGATCATCCTGGTGATCAAGTCAGAACAGCTTGGCAATTGGTGATCCCTGTGAAAACAGATCAGAGAGGAAAATGTTATGACGGGGGACTAGAAACAGTAGAAATCGTAGACTTTGGATCACCAGCAATGTCTGCGTTGGGTGTATCCAGAGCAGCCCGATCCATATATTTTCAACTAAGTGTAGGGAGAATCCTTGTGGATAACGGCATAGCAGATACTGTAGTGTAAATAACATTTTGTCTGTCAATCCAGGTACCTTCATTAAGTCATCCATACCTTTGCCTTTTACCTTTCTCTGTTCCTTGGCAAGATTTCTTTCAGCTACTCATTTTCTCCTTAGTGGGTCTTCAGAGTGTGGTGACTGTTCAATATTTTGGGTCCAGAACCATGCCTTTTTTTTCCATGATAAATATAAAACAGCTGTGTCTTCCTTTTCTATTTTGGAATATTACGTTCCAGACCCAGCAACAAGAGAAAACGTAGCTCTGCATCTTTTTGAATTAGCATCAGCAGGGCAGCAATCTTGCTTATGAAAAACTAGGGATAAAGATGACAAAACAACCTTTCAGGAACTATCATTCTTACTTGGAAAGGCATACAAATATGGCATGTGAAAAGAACATTTGTTGAGTTTTGGATAGGCAAGGAGAGTAGATGCTAGTGGGTGCTCCTAAAGTAACGTTTATGTTTGCAGTTAGAGGGGAGTTTTGAGAGAGAGAGAAAAGCAGATTATTTGTTATAAAATATATTAAGTGCAAGGGTGTTTTTCCCCCTCTCGGAACGGAGAGTTGCCAATATATAAACATTTCAGAGAGAATTTTACACCACCTCATCTTTATGTCAGGCAGCATTTAATGGTTGAACGATCTCCTGCCCCAGCACTTGGCAGTTATTCTCCAGGGGCTGACTTTGAGGATTACAATGACAGTCTATCAGTGGATCTTTTCCAATATAAACTAGACTAGGACCATTTAAAATCAGTTGCTATCAACAAGTCGAATTAACTTTATTTGTGTTAGAGGTTTTCCTAGGAGTATTTTATAACAACGTGGAATTTTAATATCCGGACGGGCTTTTCCTATTGTTGGAGTGATTTGGGAACGTGCTAATTCATGTGATTAAGAGCAATTTACCTGATTTCTTTCAGAATTATGTGATTAGTAACATTCAGGTCCTATCAGCATCCAGCGCTCACAACTTTTTTCCCATTCCTGCTTTTTACAGGTAGAAATAACACTTCAGGATATCAATGACAACCCACCAGTATTCCCCACAGACATGCTTGATCTGACTGTAGAGGAGAATATAGGAGATGGATCTAAAATACTGCAGCTGACAGCCATGGATGCTGATGAGGTAGGAGCATGGTTTCAGTTTTGAATGTTGGTACTAAAACCATTCTGGACATGTTTTCACCTGTTCCCTTCATCCCTTTGTGTGAGCTTGGCCTTAGGAATCATGGCAGTCATTCACAAAATTCTGTCCAGTATCATGAAGGTCTAAACCAACTTTGAAACCAAGATGTTGTAGTTGAGCCCAGTTCCAAGACGTGCAATAAAATTAATCTGAGACAAGCCTTGGAGAACAAGAAAAATTCTGATAATGCCTGCTTTCCCTTTGACTAGATCTGACAGAAATCAATATTATCCCTTCCAAAAGAATGTTTTATTTTACCAAAAAGAGGGGAGAAGAAATAATGCTTATATGCATGCTCTGTACATGAACGTGTTTCCAAAATAGTTTTGCCCACTTAGATTCATTTCTATGAGAATGATGCAACTAAGGTGCTATGAAGAACTTAAAATGCTGTTGATGCATTCATTTATTTTAGAAACTTAAGTTAAAAAAATGTTAATCCTGTCATTTTTGTTTACTTGAACTGTTTCTTTCCACGGGGGAAAGGCCTAAAAAGTCAATATAATCATGCAAAAAGTTTGTGGTATCGTTAAAATATAAAGTTACACTTGACAACAACAAGCAGTTCTTGCTTTCAAATAATAGGGCAGTTCAACCTCCTCAAGAGAATTTTATTCCTGGCCTTTTTTGTGTTAGCTTGGTTAGTCTTCCTGTGATTGTTAATTGGTGTACTTAATCTTACTACTACAGAGGGAACCACGGGAACACCCCCGGGAATGGTGCGAATGTGATTATAAATATTTTATTTTTCCCTTTATTTTTCAGTAGTAGCCTGCTATACAGACAAAACCCAGAATTTTGGAAAGGTGCACTTCTGTAACAAAAATTCTAGCTGTTTGTCTTTATTTTAGGAAGCAGTAAATACTGAACTACCACTCTCTGGTGTGGTATGGCAAATACATCTAAGATTATAGCAGTATCTTATTCTTCAGCCTCTTTTTAACCATTCCTGAACGGCACCCAATCTGTTGCCCATTCTGAAGCAGTCCGTCCAGTGGGAAGTGATATGTTACCTTAGAGAGAAATCAGTCAGTCTTTTTATCAAAAGGAATGATTCCAATTTTCCTACCAGAACATTTGTAACCAAACTCTTTACAAAGAGCCCAAATTTTCCTAGCGATGTGCAGTTTAGGGTCAAGATACCTTTTTATTCCCCCTGCTTTTTGAAGTTGAGGGCACATTATAAACCAGTATCACACATGGCTGTGGTTTTAGCTGCACTCTGCTAAAAAGACTCTGTCTGCTCAAACATGGGGTGAAGAATGTGGTCACCTCTGAAAATTCTCATGAGATGTGATGGCTAAGCCACACAATTGGAGGAAAGCGTGTGACATGCCCTAAGCACACCTGAGCACACAGCTGAAGCACTGCATGCAGCTCTTCAGGGCTGGCCACCTGCAGAAGCCTGTTTTCTTTCTAAATTTCCTTTTATCAGTTAGCTTAGTCTGACTCTTTGAAACAGCACCCCAGAGAGAAAGTTTGGCACGAGGCACTCTGGTAAGGTCAGGTAACTACTGCTTGTCTCTCACAAATAAGAGCAGGTGTTTATCTCTGTTAATTTGCTTTTTTAGGCAGGAGTATTTGAAACAGCCAAAGCATTTCTTTCTGCCTGATCTCTTTGATCTGCTGTTCATTGCACAAGTGCCACTGGCATGTCAGCAGCAGGTTTCAGCTGTCAAATCCAGGCTCTGGCCTGGCACCAGGGGAGGCCACAGTAAATATCTGCTTGCATTTCCAGGCACCATCAGCATGTAGGATTTAGGTACTGTATCTGATGTTAGAGGCTACCAAACCTTCAGTATCCTTAAGCCTGTCTTGGATAAAGAAGTACATGACATTTTTCTATGCAACATTACTTTTCCTTAATTCTCCTTTCAACCAAAATGCTCAAAGTCCACATGAATGTTTTTTTTTTTTCACCCCTAAAAACAAATGAAATTTTTTGACCCAAAAGCAAATGCTTTTGACTTGCTGCACAACCCAAGAGATCAGAACTGTGATTTTAATGATGTGTGATTTGTCACTTTGGGGCTTTTTATTTATGGGGGTAAAAATATTTCCATGCAGAAACTGACCTTTGAGGGCTGCTGCAAGCACGGCCTCCATGAGTTTCTCCTGACCATGAGCTGTGGCCCTTGCCGTGCATGGTGGCTGGAAGAGCTGCCACATGGCTGCCTCAGGTCCCCCCTCCTTCCATCCCTCCCTCCCTCTCCTGCTCCCTCCATCCCATCTCCAGAGAGCAAGAAAGGCAGAGCTGATCCCGCTGCCAGGGGTTTAATTTAACCTTCAAACATAAAAAAAGAATAAGCATTGATCCTTATTAAGATGTCACACTTCTCGGTGATGCTGCCTTGAAACTAAAACAGGGAACAGAGTTTTTTGGTATTGATTGGAAGAAATCCTTTTATGAACAGTGGAGCACAAAGTATCTGGGTAACCTCATCATTTCACATCTCATAAATAAAGACTATGTGCGTATGTGTCTTTACTGTGGGACTGAAGCAGGGACTGGGCAGGAAGGCTGTTTATTAAAGGAAACTGTTCTGAAAAATAATCTCCAGGCGCAGTTACTGGAACAATCCTTGTCTGACTGCAAGTTATGATGTGGTTTTCCTGGCAAATAAAGTGATTTGACCACTTCTGTTTTGACTTAGGGAGCCAATGCCCTGGTCACATACACCATTATCAGCGGTGCAGATGATAGCTTCCACATTGACCCCGAGTCAGGGGAGCTGATAGCCACCAAGCGCCTGGACCGGGAGCGCCGCTCCAAGTACTCCCTGCTGGTCCGTGCTGACGACGGCCTGCAATCCTCGGACATGAGGATAAACATCACTGTCAGCGACGTTAACGACCACATCCCCAAGTTCTCCAGGCCAGTGTACTCCTTTGACATCCCAGAAGATGCCACTCCAGGTAAACAGAAAATGGAAACATGACCACTGACCTCTCAAGTGGTTGTTTCCTTCTTTTTAAGGTGGTTTCGTATGCAAGAGTGTTTTGATGCTTAAAAGGTGGGTTATAAACGAGAAAATATTTAGATCAAAAAGAGTTTTCAAATACTGTGCTCTATTACATGACTCCAGGTGAAAAAATGAATATTAGCTCCAAGATTTTATACAGATTGCTAGTACAAAAGCGGTATCTGCCAGTAGCATCTTAGAAGCCTATTGTAAAACACGAATAAACCAAGGAGATGCAAATGACATGGTGATAGCTTTCAAGCTTTTATTAGGGCTTTCATAAGCATGGGAGTCTCAGTTTGGGGATAACCAAGATTACCCCCGTGACTGAAACTTTTGCACTCTGCCCCACAGTCCCTGTCCCAAAATTTGGTGGTGTTTTGCATTAAAGGTTTACAGTGCAATCAGCTGTGCCTCAGGAATCTGATCTGGAAGTAATTGAGATGTCTGTATAACAGAGAGTGCTTTGATTGCTGATCCCCAGCCATGCTCCTTTCTCTCAAAGCCTTGAGTCTTGGTCTGTTTTAGCAGGAATAACCCCAGAAAAGGCAAGCCTAATTCCCTCCACATTAAAATGAGACTTCCCTCGTTAATCATTTATAGGGTGTACATTAGTGCTTTATACCCAGCTTAGCAGTGATGGATGCTGAAGGAACAAGTAGGCTGACTTTGTATTAAAGTCCTACATCATCTCCTATTCTGCTCTCCAGCAGTCCTGGAGCAGCTGGCAGGCTCGCCTGGAGGGGAAGGACCATGAGGTTTCCCCTTCGAGGTTCCACTTTCTATCCCAGAGAGTAATCCCCATTCCCCTTGCAGTTAAAGAAACATTAGAGCTTGAGATAATCAAACGGGTGTGAAAGATACCAGTATATCCAGCTGGATTAAAGGGGGTCACAGCACTCTTCTTTGTTCTGATGATATAAGCAGTTTTCATTATCGCATGGCTTGAAAATAGTTAACTGTGCTGCACACAGTTCATCTGGTTCCAGGGAAAGGAAATTTAATGATTTATTTTCTTGGAAATGAGCTGATCTTAATTATAATTAGTGTTCGAAATACTAAAAAGTGACACTTGATTTCCAAACTCTAGTCAGATAGGTCAGTCATGCGAGGGCAGCTATGCAGAAATGAAAACACTGGCACAAATTCACAGGGCGTTGAATTTCAGAAAACAGCGGAGAACGGACCCCTATAAGGTTTCTAGTTTTCTAACCGCAGTTACCCTGCAAAGGCACTGTTTCAAAAAGCAGAGCTGGGATATGTGGTATGTACTCACATTTTGGTTTCTGCATTTGGAAAGAAATATCTAGAAGGTTCCAGAACTTGTGATTGTCTGCGTCAAAGGGAGGGTCCTTTGACTCATAGAAAGACAATACCTAGCAGGAGAGAAGGTATTTTTGCCCCTGTTGATATCTAATATGCATAAAGATAAAAAACATTCCTGGCCATTTCTTATGGTGTTTGAGTAGCCCCTTAAAGAAGGAATATGATGTCCCTTTCACTTCAAAAAAACTTTTGCAATAGTTACTCAGACAGTGTTGAGGCTTGAACTTATCTTGGAGGACATCTCTCATCTGTGGATCTGCTGGATGCTGAGCTGGCTCTGGGCAGCCCAGGGAACTGCCTGTTGCAAGTGCCTGATGGGTCTCTGCTGTCATGCAGGTTCCTTGGTGGCAGCCATTCTTGCCACTGATGACGACTCAGGTGTCAATGGGGAGATCACATACACCGTAAGCGAGGATGATGAAGAGGGAATCTTCTTCCTGAATCCTGTCACCGGGGTCTTCAACCTGACCCGGCCCCTGGACTACGAAGCGCAGCAGTACTACATCCTCACCGTCCGTGCTGAGGATGGGGGAGGCCAGTCCACGGCCATCAGGGTGTACTTCAACATCCTGGATGTCAATGACAACCCACCCGTGTTCAGCATGGCTTCCTACAGCACTTCCTTGATGGAGAACCTGGCCCCAGGATCCGCCATCCTCAACTTCAGCGTCACTGATGCCGATGATGGTAGGAGTTCCCTCACACTCAGTGTCTGTGATCGTAAAGCTGTGTTTCACCTTAGCAACCTATTAGAGCACTTACTAAAGAGGGAAAATTAGGGCTATCCGTAAGCTGCTGCTCTCATATGCTTAAATTCACATTTAAATTAGACCTAAGTCTGCCAACTCTTTTTCTGAAAGTTTATTATAAATTCTAAAGAGGGTTGTGGTAGAATCAGACATTATCTGAAGTCATCATAAATGAACTGTAACTTTTAAGTCTATCTACAAGCTGTTGATAGTGGAGGTTAAAAAACCTATTGAAAGAGATCTTAGGAAAATTTCCCATTGAAATAAGCTTTAATATTGGGATTATTTATGGCATCTAGAGGGTGTTAACGTGTTGAGTGTAAAAGGTACACTTTTTATAGCTTGCTTAACTATTTTGCCATACAGTTTGTGCCCAAGCAAGAATAATTATAGAAGATAACCGTAAAATACGTAAACATCATTCCACTGTGTACTGCATTTTCTGAAGTGTCCACAGACATTACCCAGTGTAACTTAATGCAAAACTCTTCATAACACTCACGGTGACTTTACAGGTGAAGGTTATTTTTGTGACATGTTGAGCAACCTTGTCTGCTCTCAACTTGACAGGGGCTCAGCAGAGCCCATGTAAGTGTCTCACACTGAAATGTCCTTCAAGGACAAAGCACCTACATGCTTCGAGGAATCCCAGTTTGTGCACCTAAATTGACTGAACCTATCAAGATTACTCAGTTAAAGCAGTTTTTCCTCAGGAAATGCTGAGTTGTTGAACTCCAACATTTTTGCAGGGAGATAAATTTTGCGCTGATGGGTAGAACTTTCCATGGTAAAAATTGTGTAACTGGTTTTGAGATCAAACTGAGGAAAGGAGAAGAGATTCCATAAGATAAGCCAACAAATCAGAAGTCATAACTTTGTGATACTGGCTATTCTTGCATGAATCTCTCTTTCACCACACTTGTTAAGACTTTTATTTTACGTAAACTAAACATAAGTTGGAGGAGGAACTTGTGCTTGTATCGTGCATACCCAGGGAAGGGATTGTTTCTTCAGACTTCTGGATAAATGGGTTTGTGTCTATCTCTTCTTTTATTTCTTATTTTCCTGTCAGGCCTACAACACTTGGTTTCAAATCTTTTTGGAAGTTAATTTCACTTCACCATTATGAGTCTCTTTTGCTTTTCTCTTGCACCTCATACATTAATTTCCATCTGTGCACAGTGGATGGGAACTATGTCATAGCACTGACATATCAATTCACATTCATCACACACTCAGTTATCAAGGAGGCAAATGAGTATTTGAGGAGCAATGCAAGGAGAAGTCAGATATCTTGCCTTTTATATTTTCTGGCACACTTGCTTTTCTAGCAGGCTGGATTTAAAATTAATAGGGCAGAAATATCATTCAAAGAGCGTGCCAGTTTGAGTTCTCCCATAGGACTGTAACTTAAGCAAACGTTATGCTCTATTGTTGTTTCTGTTTCAAGCTCAAACTTGTTATCTTGTGTTGTCTTATATTTATCTAGAGCACAGAAATAGCTAGTGCTAGTATTATACTCTTCTCCATGTGCTCACAGATAATGCACTCAATACAAATATAGTTTCGTTGATTATTTATGTTACATGATCCCATAGTTTGAAGGAGCTCTGAAGAGACATTGTTTTATAATGAGGTACGGCTGTTGTTTTAGGAGAAACACTGATAAAGGACAGAAATACGGTGATAGTGAAACTGCTTCAATTTTCGTTTTCTTGTTCAGCACACCCCTTGGGAAACAGGAGCTGTTTATCTCAGCTTGGACTGTTTCATATACAGATCCAGAGTAAATATCAGCTGCAGCTCTTGGATTTTTAATAATGTAGTAATATAATAATATATACTAAAGAACTCAGTTACCTTAAATTCATTTTGAGAATCAGATTTTCCTTTTTTCAACAAAGACTTAACAGGAAAAATCTCAGAGGAAAGCACACACAGTTTGTTGTCATTTTGTCAAAAAGTATGGTAAGGTATTCCTCCAGGCAAAGCTGGTGTAATTTCCCTGCTAAACTCTACACATATTTATAGAATGGCGGGGTGGAAGTAGTTTTGTTGGGTCTTTTTTTAGTCTCATTAGTAAATAAATAAAAATAGAAACAAAACCCTTTAAAGTGTTATCATGAAATTGGTGACTCCATGTCTGTCCTTTCAGTGCTTTATCAGATTAACCATCAGATTAAACAAACCTAAAGTTCAACAAAGAGGATGTCCCTACAGTCTCCCTAAGAAAAGCCCAGTTCCAAACCTTGGAAGAGGGAATGGAAGAGGTGCACAATGCCAGCTTGGCATGCTGTGTTAGAATAGTTCATTAAATGGCCTTCCTGGCTCCACTGGTATTTAGGCAATTCTTCTGTTCCACTGTTTAAATTTATATTAGCATTACCAGCATGGAAACCCATGAGAATACAGGACAAAGAATGAAAGGTTCATGGAGGTGAGATAAGGAAGAGCAAACTAATTTTTTCTTAGGAATAAACACCATAGAAAACACTGGTGGGGGCGGAGGGGGCGGACAGAAATAGAGTATTTTTTAAAGTGATTTTCTTTTGCAGGACCCAAATCCTACCCATCTCCAAAAATTTACAAAAATCTTGAATTGCCAGAAAGTACTTTACTGAAATCAAGACTTTTATCTATATAATTAGTCATTTGGAAATACAACTGAACAAAAAGCAGAGTAGCATTAAACTTTCACCTTCCTTCACTTGATCAAATGGAGGAACACTAATATCTGGCAGATAAATGTATTAATTTCTTTAATTGCATTCAAATATTTTGTCTTTCATGTTTGGTTCTATTCATTTTATAATTTAACTCCTACAAGAGGAAGAGGAGAGAGGGAAATATGCCAGTTAGAGTAGCCACTGGGGGAAGGACAAGTAAGACTAGATTTCTCAAGTCTGAGCATAATAAACAGCAGAAATTAATAAGTGTAATGCAGGAATAATTTTATTATCCAAGCAATTCACTCGGAGAGGAAAGAGCTTCGAAGTAAAAATGACAAAATGCACAGCAATCAGTGAAATGGGCAGCTTGGTCTCTTTGCATGAGCAAGTTAGTTTGAGGGGTAGATTGTAGGTAATGGTTGGTTAATTTGCTAATCCTAAACACAGTCTTGAATACGCAAAACAAGAAAAAATTTTTGAAATTAATTAAAATAGGAGTAAGATGGAGGCGAAAAAACTTGTCTCATAATTGGATGCTCCCAATAATTAGTTGTTTAGAGTGAACTGTGGAATCGAAGCAGTAACACACATTGTTTCCTACATGGAATATGTAAGGCTATTTCACAGCCCTGTCCAGGTTCAGGATGCATTTCCCTTACCGGAATGATAAATCTCTCCCCTGACCATAATTGCTAGTTATGTTTTGATCATGAGATGAGTGAGGGCTGTTCATCTGATATTTTGGAATACCATGCCATATATGGGAAGCATACCTTTCCCCAGTATTCACTCTTGGCTCGCTCCAGCTAGGCTTGGGAGTTTCTGCTTGTGGCTTTTTTAATTGAGTGGAAGAATCCATGAAATAATTACATTAATAATAACGTTGCTTAGTTGAAGTGGGAAGAACGGAGCAAACCAGATGTTCAGTGAGCAGCAGAACTACTGAGTCTTGGTTTCTGAAGGAAAGCCCTTCAAATCCTTTATCCCCAACCACTGTAGATAGGGAGAAATTACTCGTGGTGCCACCGTGCAGCTCCTGCTGAATGAAATGCAGAGATGAACCCTGCCAGACGTTCCCTCTGCGGCCTCTCCAGTTAACATCCTCCCTCTCTCTTTCATGAATATTGAAAATAATGATTTCAAAGGCTTCTGCTCCACTGTGAAACTTGCCTGAAATTAGCAGATGGTTCAAAAATGGTGATGAGGAGTCTGAGCACTTAACGTGGTTGTATAGGAACCACGTGGTTCATTTCCGTAGGAAAATGAAGGAAAATTTCGTGTGGAAACAAGGCCAGAAATACTGATACCTAGGTCAGGGGATGAAGTCACATTATCTACCTTTCTTCTCTCCCCAACCAGGCCCCAACTCTCAGCTGTCCTTCAGCATCGCATCCGGGGACAGCGCGGGGCAGTTCGGCATCAACAACAGCGGGGTGCTGAGCATCCGGCAGCCTCTGGATCGGGAAAGCCAGTCTTTCTACAGCCTCGTCGTGCAAGTCCACGACATGGCTCCCCTCCCAGCCTCCAGGTACACCAGCACAGCACAGGTTTCGATCATTCTGCTGGACGTGAACGACAGCCCTCCGAGCTTTATCTCCCCTAAGGTGACCTATGTCCCGGAGAACACGCCCATAGATACGGTTGTGTTCAAAGCACAGGCAACTGATCCCGACAGCGGCCCCAACAGCTACATCGAGTACAGCCTGCTCCGGCCTCTGGGAAACAAGTTCAGCATTGGCACCATCGATGGGGAAGTGAGGCTCACCGGGGAGCTCGACAGAGAAGCCGTGGCCAACTACACCTTGACTGTGGTAGCCACAGACAAGGGCCAGCCATCCCTTTCTTCATCTACGGATGTGGTGGTGATAGTCCTGGATGTTAATGACAACAACCCGCTCTTTGCCCAGAAGCTTTACAAAGTAGAGGTGGCGGAAAATACTTTGACAGGGACGGATTTAATCCAGGTTTTGGCAACGGATGGAGATGAAGGGACAAACGGGCAGGTCCGCTATGCCATCGTGAGCGGAGATGCCAGCAGTGAGTTTCGGATTGATTCTGTGACGGGGGTGATAACTGTGGCCAAGCCTTTGGATAGAGAGAAGCAGCCCTCCTACACACTGACTGTTCAGTCATCTGACCGCGGGAGCAGCCCCAGGACTGATACCACGACAGTCAGTATTGTTCTGAAGGACGTTAATGATTTCATTCCGACATTTGAGCTTTCTCCCTATTCTGTGAACGTCCCCGAGAATTTGGAGACACTCCCAAAAGTTATTCTTCAGGTGGGTACATTCAGCAATGAACATGTGTCTCTGACAATTAGTAGCATGCCTACATGGTATTAATGCACAGTGTCCTTCCTCCAAAACCAAAAAGGGGCAAAACAATGGAAAAGTTGCCTCTTGGCTTTAATTGAACTTGCAACAACTTGAACGTTGTTGACTTGTTTTACTTTTTGTTTGTATGGGTGGGGTTTTTTTTACCAAAAGTTATATTATGCTTTGGAGTTCTGTTTGTGTTTTCCCTACCTATCCTCATGCTCCCCCTGGGATTTTAAGAGTCTGCTCTATCTCTCATCTCATTCTCAACTTCCATGCAACAAATCTCTCAATCTGGTCATTCCCTACATGGGATGAGGCTGTGTGCCAAATATTGAGAGAGAACTAAATGGATTCTGACAGCAGGATGTGCAGTGCTTGCTCTTGTACAGAGCCTAGCCTGTACCAGGTCATTTGTGGTTTCCACTGAGCCCCCACACAGTTTTACTGTATTTATGCTTGAGAAAAATAGGTAATCAAGTATTTAATATTTTCAAACTATGTTTTTTAAATCCAACACCATTGTGCTAAGTATTTTTTTACAATTGCAGCTAATTTATACTTGTAGCATTTCCCTTAATTCAACCCGTTAATTTGGATTATTATCACAGAGAATGTTTCCTCTATCCCAATATAATTTTACAGACCCCCTGCACTCATCATGATATCCTTGATATCTCTTCTGTTTGCATTGCTGGTGTAGGTTGTAGCAAGGGACGATGACCAAGGGCTGAACAGCAAGCTGACCTACGTGCTGGTGGCTGGCAATGAGGAGGGAGCCTTCACTCTCTCGGGCAGCGGAGAGCTGCGCCTGGTGCGGAGCCTGGACCGGGAGGCCAAGGAGCAGTACCTGCTGCTGGTCACAGCTGCTGATACAGGTGAGGCAACCAAAACCTCTCTTCTGCTGAGGTCATGTGGAAAACATCGCTTTCTGGACAGAAAATAAATGCTTTCGTGGTGATCTGAAACTTTAGTGGATGGAGATTTTGTAGCCACGTTGAATGGAGGTCTCTGTGGGGAGAGCTGGGCTTATCTGATGTCAAAGGGAATTTGGTTTTTGGAAATCAGGATTTTGTTCCTATGTCCAGTTGTCTGCTGTTAGTAGTACTCACTACAGATTTAGGTAGGTGGATTTTTGCCCTGTAATAGTAAGTGCTACCTACTTAAGTCATAAGAACCTCATGCATGACTACAAAAAACCAATTTAAACAGCAATAAAACCCTATATAATGTTGGCATCACAAATGTGCGGAGATCACATCTGTGGCCAGAAAACAGCTATGGACTACCCAGCTAATCTTACTGAAATCTTAGCCCTCCCTGAAAAGTAACAAGAATTTGCATTTCAGTATTTTAATTTTCTGCTTTGCTCAGCATCCAGTCATATATTTGCTCCACAATACCAAATGTATTCCAAGTTTTTTCATTTTAAAACAGGACGTGAAGTCTTGTTATGAAGATTAATTACACTTTCACTTGAGGTGTCCAAGCACAAAATTTTGGTTTCAGATTTTGGTGTGAGTATTATTAACAAAGACATCCTGCATCATACTTTGGACTGATCTCTGGTCTCCCATGGTTTGATGGATTTAATTTACTGCAGAACTTGTTCCTGCTTTCTAGCAGTAAAAATAGAACCAAGCCCGACTTGCTGACAAGTGAGTACGGTTTTGTTTTCTGCCATGCTGTGTGCAGTATCTTGTGCCAGTGACAATAGCTATGGCTTATATTTTCCTATTGCAGCAGTGCTCAGGTATTCCACAGTCTGAGCGCAGCTGAAGCTGCAAAACAATTTTAGGGCTTGAGGTATCATTTGTCTTGTACTTTGGATAGAGATACTGTGTGCTTTATGGTTTTTACACTGGCTTTCCATTACTCTGTGGCCTCAAACTGCTCACTTGTGACTTGGACTCACTTGAACGTCCTCATGTTCCTTCAGAAGCTGAGGCTAGATTTGTCTTGATGTCTCTTTGGTCTCTCAGTCCAAGCTGGCAGAAGTCAGTGAGGGCTACACAGAAAATATACCCGAAGACTGACCTGATTAAAGGGGTGTCATGTAGCCAACAATTATTGTCCTTCTTGGAAGAGGGAGGGGAGCAGAACTCAGCTGTGCCCCACACCTAGCACTGTGTCTAAGCCAAGAGTTTGACCAGAGCACAGGCTTTTCCTTGACTCTGGTTCCTAAAAAAAAATACAAAATCTAGGAGATTTAACCAACAGTTAAATCTAGCAGTCTCAAATGAAAATATTTACTTGTGTTGGGAGATCTCTGAGTTTCAGGTAATCCAGGGAGACATTAATACATGAAGTGTGCATGGGATCCTTGCCATAAGTGGCTGACAAGAACAGCAACATGTTTTATGAGTTCCTGTGTTTAAATAGGTAGATATTGCACTGATTAAACACTGTTTGGAACTTCCTTTTTTAAATTTGCTATGTTCTTGTAAAGCTAACTCACAAGTTCCCATGCCCTCCTGCCAGTGTTAAAAGGTACTAGCAAGTGTGTTCAGAAGCAACCGTTCAGTAGTAACTTTAAGCTAAATATAACAGCTCTGCTGTGCTTAAGTTTACAGCCTGACTAATCCACAGCTGGTGTGATTTGGGATAGTTTTCAACCAGGCTGCTGAATAACATTAGCTGTCATCTTCTGGTTGCACTGAAGACTTGTTTTGAATCCATACCAGCAAAGAATACATTGAAAACTATGCTAGCCATGGTTTATCTAAAACATCACAGGAAAGTAGAAGTCTTCAGTAGAAGTCAGTGGCAAAACTTGACTTGATTTCATGGAATGTGAACCATAGGCATAGCAGATATCCAGGTGGTACCACACTGGCTGCTGCTGGTCAGTGCCTGCTTCATTAAATGAGATATTTCTTGCCATGCTAGCAAAAAGATGGGAATGACACAATATTGAAACGGATAATAAAGGTGTTTGGAGTATTTATGTTCTTGAGCAGCTGCTAAATGTTTATAAAAGAAACTCTTGCAGGCATGTCCAGCTCTTTGCCTAACCTAACCATTTCTTTTGAGTCTCTTAGGTTGTGTTTGTTTGATAGTGCTTAGAAAGAAGTAGTTTGCATACAGATCATTTATCCAGAAATACACATGCAAAACAAGTAGGGAAGCTGTGCCTGACAAAGAGTTGAAGAAAGCAGACTTCTCTGAAATTGTCCACTTCCATATTATCTTTGAAAATGAATCATGGAAAAGGTATTATCCTTTGCACTTGGAGGTTGGCTTTTATTAGCTGTAATAAACAGTCATTCAAGTAGTCTTTAGCAGCCCAAAGAACAGTCTTGCCATATATGGTGCATCTGATTTAGGGTTTGGGTTTCTTTTTTTGCAGATAAAAATCATGGTACACATCCAGAGGCAGTTAACTCTGGAAAAGTCCATCAAGAGCAAAATTCTGTCTGTCCAGCCCTCTTCCCATTTTTCTTAGGGTCTGCATCTCAATTTTTATAGCCTGCACTGACTGGTTTAAAGTATTCAGAGATGATATCCTGCTCCTATAGAAGTCTGTGCCAACTCTTCCTGTTCTTTCCAGGAAGCAGACACAGTACATACTTAGAAGCACCATTAGACATAAGAACTAATGGATTCCCAACTTAGTTTTGGCTGTTTTCCTGGTCTCCTTATCCATAATCAAGGATTTCTTGCTTTTCTTATGTTTATTTTCACTTCATCAAGTTGTGACTGTGGATTCTTGCTGTGTTACCTTAGCCTGTGTAAGGGGAAGTTGCTGGAAGAAGGATGACTCGTAGTTTTTCATTATTTTTATCTCGAGGTGTCCATCCAATGCACCTTTATAGGTTTTACAGCACGTTTTGGCAGCAGGTATGCTGAGTATAAGAGCAATGGAAGGATTAGGATGTGGTGAAGTGTGGAGGCAGCGGGGCTGCATAGGATACAGTGCCTGTGCCCTCAGGGATCTCTGTGCTCTTTGACTGCACACAGGCATGCTCTCCCATAGCCCAGATCTTAGCCCTGGGCACGTGAGCAGAATTGTGAGTAAAGAAGAGCTGAGCTGCTCGTAAGCCCTGGGGACAGGTCAGGTGGGGGACCGCTGGTGGGACCGCGTGCGCCAGCAGTGGAAATCTGGGCAGTTGTTGGAGAAATGCTTTCCCAAGCAAGAGCTTCCCTTAGGCCCAGAGAACTGAGTCATGATATATGCATTGTCCTGGCTCTGGCCCAACTATTCCTTGGCCTTGGCTACTAATCCTCCACTCGGTCCTCAGGGTGTATCGTGGGTCGGTGGAGAGTCTTCCCTCCATGCTGGGGGTGGGGACAAAGTGACTTCTGGTGCTCGGCTCAGTGATTTGTGTCCATGCAGCCTGCCTCATGCCCAGTTTCCACAGGACAGTCTGCACAAAGGGTTTTGATTCCTACCTTAGTTTATCATCACTCTTCCCTCACTTCTGCACTTCCCCCATGCTCTCACTGTGGCTGGGTCTCAGATACTAGACCGCCACTCTAGCCAGGGGGAATTTACGAGGACACGCAAAGCATCCATCATTGGGAACATTCAGCATCTTCCAGAGCTGTACACCTGTGGCTTTGGTCAAGAAATAAAACATAATTCAACCCTGAAGCTTAGCCATCCCAATTTAGAGACCCTCTTGCAGCACAAGCTGTAAGACCAGAGTGCATGAATTACAAATACAGTGACAGGCAAGGTGATGGACTGTGGAATAACAGGATAGTGTTTAGATTGCAGTTGCTGCCCCAGAATGTCTGCTAACATAAATGCCAAGAAACCTCCACACAACTATTTGAATGTGTCTTCACGGGTCTGCTTCTACTACATAAATCTATTCTGCTTTGCTATACCTTTCTTCATGGCAAAATGGTTGGGAAAAGAGACTTTCTACATTTTTTTTTTCACCCCATCTGGTGGGGATGCAGCACTAGATAAACATTCAACTCTGGCAGCATGACAAGAGCTGGTGCAGCTGCTTTTATCATCCGTGTCTTTAACTCTTTGAGCAATTTTCTGGACAAATGTTAGCATTCCAACAGTCCTCCTCCTTTTATTTATTGATTACAGGGATGTGGGGTAGCACATCTGGAAACCTGCTCACTTCCCAGGACTACTGTTTAAATAAACTGCAGCCACCATCTCTTGATTGGGTTGGTCAGAATGGCATGTTGCCACAGTAAAACCAAAATCAAATTGTGATGTTTCTAATCAGAAGCTGTGTTCCTGTGTTTTGGGGTTTTTTCATTTTATTTTCTTAAATAGTCTATTTACTGATTTAGATAAATAGTCCCAAAAGAAATGAATCAATGGACTGATTATTATATTTAGTTAGCTGTTCTTTGTATACATTACTGACCTGGATGAAAAACAACCATATGTTTTTTCTTTAGAAAATGTTGGTCCCTGACTTATGCATTCTTTCCTTAAAGAATGTAGGAGGGCAACCAAGCAGAGAGGTTATAGCCTTCTCAGGAATTCTCTTCTGAGCTAGGCTTTTGGTTCCCTTCAATCCTAAAGTCAAATGAAGTATGACAGTGCAGTCGCGTTGTTTTTTTAACACATTTTAAGATATTTCCCAGTTTGGGGTGACAACAGAAGGACAGCTGTATTTTCTAGTAATGTTGAGAAAGTCTTAAGGCTCAACATTGTGTGAGATTTAAGTAGCTAGGCTTAAAGACATTTGTACTCATCCTGCTTCCTTAGCAGACACTGTATTTCTACCTAACAGTGTGGAGTCTACAGTGTGAAAAGATGTTGCCTGAAAAGAATGAATACTATTTTTAGAACAAATTTAGTTATTTTTAAATTTTGGTGCTGTCAAAACAAACAAGCAACTCACTCATTTCAGCTGGAGATGTCCTGTTTGCCAGACTTTCTGTGCAATGCCTAAATACACCCAGTGCTGAGGCTTCGGTGAGCTAAATGTCTGCTCACCTTGGTGCTTAGCAGCTGACAGAAGGATTGCTCTCTTCTGTGGTCTTGTTTGATGGCACAGCTGTTTCAAAATTAATATGGGGTTCTGTCACAGCTCTATTTATTTCCTTGTCTTTATGGAAGCTCTTCCTTGTGTCAATGCTGTCTACTTTAGTCTAGCTTTAGTGGTTTGCTATTTCACTGGCTTTATTATTTTTGTTCTTTTAATACCGATACTAAAACTGTTGTTGCAGTAGTTCCGCATGATTTTTTAATTTATTTCTAAATGGCACCATGGGAGAACTGAAATGGGGACACTCATCAATGAGTTCATAGTGTTCATATTATCTTACCATCATCTAAAAGCAGGAGACAAGTGAATTGAGAGTGGCATTTTATGGTTGTGGGAATCTAATAGCAGGGTCTTGCCCTATCACAGAGCCTAGAAACTGTCAGCACTTTGACATTTTTCTCTAGAAGACAAAAGCTCCAAAAACTATTTAGGAAGAGAGTTTGTAGCAAAGTCAGTCCGATATCCCCTAAGGAGTTATTGTCAAGGAAGAGAGCATATCAGTGTCTATAGGATGTGACACATTTCCTCCCCAAAGGAGATGAGGGCTTTAGCCCATCCCCTCAGAGAACCTCCCCACAGGATGCACTATACAGCCCCAGAATGCCATTTGAGGGATTTAGTCTTCTTTTTGGACTTAAACCTTCATTATTAGATCACTATTTTCAAAATAGTCCAACGAGAGTCTCTGGGCTAAACCCAAGCACATAAGTTCTCTGGGGTGGGATGCAGGAGAGACTTATATTCAGGTTGGCAAAGGGCTCAGGGCTGGCCAGCTCAAGCTGAAATATCTGTGAAAACAATGAAAGATTTTCACTCAGATTAAAATAATGCATAGCACTTTATTTTCTAACAAACTCGTTTCAGGGTGGGAAAAAAACAGGTATATGTCTTCAAAAAAAAGAATCAGGCTCATTTGTTGAAACTGGAAAACAAGCTAGAATATAATGCTTAATATGTAAAGATTTTCAGGTTAGAAAGAATTGTCTGTTTTTCAGTTTTCAAGCTGTTGCACTTCCTCTCTTACCTCTTCATTCATATGTCTTACTCTGATTAGTTTGGACTTCTACATCAAAATTAATTTCAAATTGTTGTTCTGCTTACATCACTTACCTGTGAAATTCTATTTCATATCTGCTAATGAGATCTCTGAATGTAATCTGTTTTACAGAAGAATACTTAGAGTAGTTGTTAAGCAGTTTATCAGCCTTTCAGAAATACTAAGATTTTTCCAGCCTTGGTGATCTTAAAACATTTTTTAAATTAAACATTACACCTTATAAATTGTAAACCTGCTAGCTCAATCTTCGAATACAAAGCTACAATTTTAGGAATCCTTAATTGCAAGGATAAAACAAGTAAAACATGCACATATGGCCTGAACACTTAGCCTGCTGGTTAATCTTCTCTATTTATACAGGGTGTTTCTAAAGTGTACTTCAAAATTGTGCATTACAAGAATTTCGCTGTGGGATATTCAGGAGTCACAAGCCATCAAAAATTGCCTTAGTCAGCAGTCCCTGCAGGAGCCAGCTTATCTGTTTTTTCTGTTTAAAGCAGTAGCTTATAACAAGGAGGAGTAATTTTGTGGTTTTAAGAAAATTTTTTTTTTAATGGCCTTGCCTGTCTTCTGAGTTGCAGTTCCACTTTCTTTCAATCTCACTTCGGTCACCAGATGCCTTGGGTGGGGCACACGGCCGTGCCCACTCTCCCAGCACCACCTGCCTTGTGGGCCCAGGGAGATCGTAAAATGGTTTGGGATGGAAGGGACCTTAAATGCCATCGAATTCCAGCCTGCTGCCACAGTCAGGGCCACCTTCCATTAGACCAGGTCACTCCAAGCCCCATCCAAACTGGCTTGGGACACTTCCAAGGATGGGGCAGCCACAACTTCCCTGGGCAACCTGTGCCAGGGCCTTGCCACGCTCACAGGGGACAATTTCTTCCTTGCACCCTTACAACCAGTCATATGCCACGATTTTTATGAACATTAAGTTCAGCGTTTTCCTTGATTGTTCTTGTTTTGAAACATTTGTTGCTCTGGAAATAAATGCATTTCTGGTGAAGAAACATGCAGTACATACGTGTGAGATTGTTGAACACCTTGAAGTTGTGCTAAATACACATTATACTTTTTCTTTATTGCATGTGTTTTGTTCTCCGTGTCCATGTTCCTGTAGGTCTGTAACAGTGCAACAGCTTTTTTTTTCCCTCTCTGGGTTAACAGCTGCAGGAAACTGCTCCTGATCAGAGGAAGAGAACAGGGATAGGGAAATGTGTATATACATCAGAGGCTGCCTCTCTGTGTGCCTGCAAGTCCCGTTCTTTCAACAGCATATTAAATCTGTTGTAATGTGATGTTGCCCCTGTTCTGAAGCACCAAAGCTTAATCAATTCATAGGATGCAGTCAGTCAGGAGTTTTGGTATCCGGATTTAAAACCCATGTGGATAAAACCAGATGAGAGATCCCATCATGCATGACTGTTTGGGACAAAATTTTCTTTTGCACTCTCAAAACAAGTGTACGTATCTGTATTTGTGCACATGCACCAGCCTAAGTGTGGCTGGACATGTTGCTTGAACAAGGTTGGACTCTGATCTAGTGATTAGTTTATTATTTTGTTTTCACTTTTGTTCTCAAATTTAGTTTTGTTTGCTCCCAGATTACTTAGGCTGCTAGATGAGGGATGATATTGACTTTTCTAATACCTGAGGTAGTACAGAAAGTCCCTTTTTATTTTTTTTCTTGTTAGATAATCCTTGCAAAAGTACAGATCTGTCCCAGCTGTCCACCTATTCCCTTGGGTTTTGAAAACAACTACTACTTTATATGTAAGGATGAGAAAAAGTCCAATTTGACAGACTCAGAAATTTTGAAAATCTGAGTTTCCTGCATGGTCTCATTCACCACAGTCACCAGCTGACCTGACTGAGAGTATGGCTTCTAACTTTTAATATCTTTTATTAGCCATTTATTTGAGCTTTTGTCTCAAAATAATCTAGGCTCACCAGTTTTTTTAAGACTTAGCATGACAGCCTGTGGTAAAAAATTGAGTAAGAAGAAAACAAAGCACAGCCAACATACCCAGCCAGGACAAATATTTGTGGTGCAATCTTGTAAAAAGAGCTGCTTCTTTTTCTCATTTCACAAACGCAGTTTCTTCTGTGTTCTTGGAAAATAAGTTAAAGTCATCTATGTTCCAAATGAAGGTTTGTGTGCACTAGGAATGGGAAGTGTAATGCAGGCTTGTTGCATTTTCAGTTAATCTAGCTCTATATTTATTTTAGAACTCACCAATTGAGTGAGGCTCAGCACACTCTGTCTGCAGTTAAATGCATTTAGAAAGATTGGCCACTTAATTGTGAGAAAGGCCTTGTTTACTTGAGTGAAGAAGTTAATTCTCTGTGATAATACATACAAGTCCTAGTCCTGGGACTCATTCACTGAGCATTTGATTGGAGAAGTGAAATCCGCTTCGTTGCAAAGCAACACATTTCAGTGAGGCAAAAATTCCATTTCTGTTAAATCGCTTTCCAATTTTCAGGATAATGATGTGTTTAATTTACCACAAAACATGGTAAACTGCCTGCAGTATGAGTCTTGATTAGTCATTTAGATTAATTGTATTTTATTTTAATCCTTTTTTTCTTTCATTTTAGTGAAATGTATCTGTGAGTTTTTTTGCTTAAGTTTATTGTTAGTTTTCTAGCACGTGATTTTGATATTTTAGTGCTGGCAAAAACTTTTGCGTTCCTGCTTTCTGAAAGGAATGATGGTTTTACTATCTGCTGTGCTAACCATGGTGCAGACAGGACCTAGAAGCCATTAAGGCTTCAAACAATATGTGGATGGTGTGCTGGACACATTCTCCTATTTCTAATTTTTGCTGTGAGCCAAACAGCACCACACAGCTGAGATAATTTCCAATAGCATCATCTTTTCCTGAGCTTTCTTGAAGGACCTAAATGGCTTTGCAAGTTTCCTTCCATGTTTTTTTCTTGCTGCTCCAGTGCACTAAGTGCTCTGATGATTCCTCACTCACCCAGATGTGGTGTGGAGAGCTGAACATGTACCAGAGTAGACGCTGCCATGTGTTTGGGGATTGCAGGGAGCCCACACAGCTTCCCTTCCCCATTCCCCAGGACAAGGGACAAGCACATGGTGCTCCCTTCTTCCAAAGGTGCACGGATAGACCGAGGCAAAAGTAAAAGCAGTCTTTAGGTGCATCCCTTGTGGGTGACTTTGTGGCTTCGAAGCATCAGCGTAAGTTGGGGGAATGAGTGGCTATGGTGAGTTCATCCAGACAGGTGTATTGTGCTCTCTTTGGTGGTTACCTAACATTTGAAAAGTAGAGATTGTCAGATTAAATTGTATTTGTCCCCACCGTCACCTTCCTGCATTTTGTTTCCTTTCTTCTACTTGCAGTGCTGCACAGAGCCAATATTTTTCATCCCACCTCTCCTGCACAGGGAGAGGAAAAAATTGAGAGGGCTTGTTATCATTTCTAAGGTGACAAATTACAAATATCATCGTATTTTTTGTGGTGATCAGCTGCAAGCAAGCATGAGTGACTGGAGCAGAAAACCTGCTCGTAGTTCTTTCCCAGGCCTATCTTTCTGGGACAAGAGGTCCTGCCCCGTGCTGCTGCCAGCCTGACCCACATTCCCCATGTCTGTTTCTTCATGTCCCTTCCTCCAGTGTCCCATGCAGAGAGGAGAGCCACAGCCCAGTGCTGGCTGAGCCCAAGGTGGCCTCTCATAACCTCTCTCTGTAACTCATCCTCCACCACGCGCCTCCAAGGAACAGGCTCCCAAGGTCTGCTCCTTCTCTTCATCCCCAGACACATGTTTACTTGCAGATGTAAGCAAAAAAGCTGAAATTTTTGGGAGAACATCCGTGGGAAGCAATTTTCCCCCTGAACTCAGTGTTACTATTTTGACACTGTCCCAGGTTAATCTCTGTTTCAACAATGACGTGTGTGGACGTCTGTGAGACCGTCTGCTTAGTGTATATGTACAGCTGCCATCTAGAAAATAAGCTGTGCAGTTCACAGAGACAGACCGCAGCACACAGAGATGGGAAATTCAGAATAATAATGATAATAATATATGAATGGCACCATCTTATAAATTTTAAAGGTTTGATACTCTCTGAACAGGAGCAGCCAATTCGATCTCTCCCATTTAGTTCACATAGTCAACTTGATGTTCTCTGGTTGTTCATCATTTGATGGTTCCTTCCCTCCTCAATCCTTCTAGAAACCTTTTTTCCAGCATGGATATTCTAAGCCTCTGTGAGACATGGTATTTTGGGATTTGGGAAAAAACCTACTAGTTGTATAACGCTAGGGAAATGCTCTGAATGAGGAGTGTCTGACAAATAGTTGCTGCTTCTTGTGAAAAATAGTCCCAGCTATCATGAAAAATCATAGAAATTTTTAATGGAAGTTCACTAAGGGAAAAGTGTATGTTTCTTTGTGGCTTTAGCCCTCAGGGCTGGTTTTAAAAGTACTCAGAGGGTTGTGTGGCTGTGTACAGCAATTTTAGATAGGTTGTAACATGTCTGGTTTATTAAGAATGGTTTGGGGTCATCTTGTGTGTTTGGCTAATATCGCAGAATTTACACTAAATTTACTGCCCTTATTTATGCAAAATATTAAGAGCAGTTTGAATAAAATAGGGATGATGCTCTACCATAATAAGAATAACTGACTCGGGGAAGATTTGCTATTGAAGCAAAACTAAGAAATCTGGGAACTCAGCCTGACCATGGAAACTACTTCTCTCACCACAAATATGACATGTACATTTTATGAAACCTGCTTATTACCAAGGGCCAAATTCTGTGGTCCTTATGCAAGCACAGCTTTCACTGGAAGTTCACTGAGGACGGTAGAATTTGGCCCTGAGCTATTTCTTTTCCATATGAAATTACTTCATTCGTAATTTCCTCTTCTTATATTTCTCAGTAACTGCAGAAATGTGAGCTAGTCGTTTAATTTCAGCTGAGTAAAAGCTTTGAGGACTCTCTGTGAAATTGCAACTTTATCTTTAGGTGTAATAGAATAAAGGAGTAAATTTGTGGACGTGACATTTTACTTAGAGGAAAAAAACATATTTGGATAACTACACAGACAGGAAACCAATGTAAATACGTGAGTTTTTCCATCTAAGTAAGATGAGAAAGGTTTGGGGTTTTAAACCGAGGAGCAGTGACTTGGGATGTTACAAACAGCTGAATTAGTGTTGGACTTCTGGGATGTCTCTGTGAGCACTCTACAGCCACAAGCTAGTCTTGATGAGGTTTGGGTTACTTATGTTACCCCAGCTAATTTTGTTAGTGTGGTGCTCAGCCTTGGCTGGTATAGCCCCTTCCCTGAGGCTGACACAAATGCGCCCACACTGCACCGCATGGTGCCTTGTGGACACTGCCGGGGAGGAAGGGGAATTGGAGAATAAGGGATTGGGCTGTGAGGCAAAGGTTGGGATCTAAAGGCACTGCCACCTCTGTTCATTTTTGTGACTGAACCCGCGGCGTGAATTTTCTGGCCTTGGCTTTGTCTTAGCAAATACATTTAAAACAGCGAGTTTCAGGTTTTAGCTGTGAGCTAGCTTTCTTTTCCAGGCTGAATTGCATTACTGATGCTCTTTGAATGTGACTTACCCAAGATTAATTTCTGAATTATATATAAATTGTTTAATCAGCTGCGAAACTTTACAACTTTCAACCTTTCATTTCATTAGCTGCAAGATGAATGTCAATAAAATGCGTTTGGAAGGCCAGAGCTTGATGACACATGCAGCAAACGCCGCTGAGGACTCTCTTTCGTTTAATGTAGTAATAATAAACACTTCACAGGCAATATTTCAGCAATCAAGAACACTTTTGCAGGCTTTTCTATCTATATGTGTTTGGCTAAATGACAAAATCGTGAGTTTAAAAAAAAAAAGGTTAAAAAATGAGTCAGACTTACTGCCTTAATGTAACCTTCCTGGCTGAAAGCGTATTAATTGGCAGAGTGAATTACCTCAGACTAGAGGAGAGAAAGGCCTCTGTTGTGGTGTGAAACCTATACTCCTTGGCTTGCACATTCTTTCCTCAGCGTTGTGATCCTTCCCCTCTGATCAGCAGCCTCCAAACCCAGCCGTGCGAGATTCATAACACCTTTCAATTGGAAGCTCTGTCATTCAGCCCATTTGGGCATAAAACCACGTTACTATGAAGCCTTTTGTGGTGAAAAATCTTCCTTCCCGTGCAGAGGCTGCTGCCAGCTTCTTCCCGCGGTGCAGTGCGGTGCTTCTTCAGCTTTCAAGGGTTAACATGGGAAAATGGGTCGTTATTTCTCCTTTTATATAAGAACTTTGTGTTTGGAGCCCTTGCCAGGAGCAGATGAGACCCAAGAGCAGAGCCTGCCTCCTTCCCAGCCCTAAGGTTGAGCTCCAGCAATAACCTCGGATAGCAGTGACCCAATCATCTGCCGGGCGAGAAGGACTGGGGCGGTCACACGGGGCGGCCTGCATTCCATCAAGTGACAGCTCCGTGCAATATGCCTGCCTCACGGCAAGGACTCCACCAGTCTCTGGCCCAAAGCATTTCATTATCATTGCTTTTTTCCCAGTCCAGCAAATGCTGAATTGTTGTATCTGAGATGGAAATGGAAAGCGATGCAGTCTTGGGTAAAACAGGCATGGTCATCATCTGTCTTTTGTGTAAAAGGGGCCATAACTTATGTGTTTTATGCTCTGCTATCACTTTTTCCTTCTCCTTCCTATGTACTCAAAGAAAGGAATAATCCCTTTTCTCCAGGAGACCCTCAGTGAAGAATTTGGTTAGCAGGAGATGTCTTGCTGATTCTTGGCTGAACAGAAGTGTAATGAATGGACTGACAAAACTAACATGAACTTGTAAAAGTCTTCATTGTCTTTTTTTGGATTTGACAAAGGAAAAGCTTAAGAGGACAAATACTGAGAGATTGCACATGAATAAACATGCTATTTCATGCTCTTGCTGCTCATCAGAGTTAAGTTTAGAATAACAATGAGGATGAAAGCCCTGGGTTAAATAAGTTCAGTCTGATTTCCCGTAAGCCAGTATCCCATTGGAGCGAGCATTATTTGCTGCTATAGATGGTTGCTTCTACGGAGGAAATGAGTCTGAACAGGGCTGGAGACTCATTGCAACCTTCTCACCCCCTCCCAGAAGGTCTCCCCAGGTCAGGGGTGCAACCGGCAGTGGAAAAGCCAAGCTGAAAGCTGGGTTTTGCCACTGTTTCCACTCTATTTGTTTTGCGGACGAAGAAATTGAGGGCTGGAGTCTTCACGTCTGTCAGCATGCCACCTTTTGAAGGTCTTCTTGCAGAGAAATAGGAAAGTCAACCACATCTTCAAATTGGTCCTAATTGTTACAGGAAGGCTTTCTGAGCAGTTCCAAGACCATCTTTTTCCACTGAGCTTGAATTACAAAATATTTCTGGAATTAGATGGAGCAAGAAAAATAATAACTTTTTTTTTTTTGTCTTTCACAACTTGTACTTTATGTCAAGATGACTTTGAAACAAACCTGATCCTGTCCTCTCTGTTGAGCTGGCTTTCTTGCTCTGTGAGCTGTGACATGCTCAAGCGCTCGGCTCTAAATCGGGGCTGGCAGACCTCCGATTAGCATGCTGGTGTTTGTAACCTCTAGCACTTTGTACCCCCCCTTTCCCGCAGGATCTCCTGCCCTCACTGGCACTGGAACCATTGCTGTCACAGTGGATGATGTCAATGACAATGTCCCCACGTTCGCCTTAAACATGTATTTTGCCACTGTTCCGGAGGACGCTCCCACGGGGACGGATATTTTGCTCGTAAACTCCTCAGATGCTGATGCTTCTACAAATGCTGTTATTAGGTAGGTCGATTACTGTTGCTCCATGGAATACTGCCTCATATCTTGCCTGAAGTTTTCTTTTTCCCCAGTGCCCATCACCAGCGTGCCTTAAAGCTGTAAGACAAAATAGAGCAGCTTTATGTGTGTAACTAAATTACTTGGGGAAAACTGGTTTTTTGTTGTTTATAGGCTTTTAGAGTTATATTAAGGACAAATAGAGTTGTGGAGTTACTTTATTTTTTTACTGAGTGAAAAGCAAACCAGTTTAACTTGCACCTGGACCCACTACCTGCCTTGTTACTGCATTCACACCTTTTCATGTAGTAAGAAATTTTGACTGCAGGCCAGCATGTTCCTTGAGTGAATTTTTGGTCAATTAATGTCTTCAATTTAACATGAAAGTCACGCAAGGATAGGCATAAAGTTTATGCCATTCAGAAAACCAGAAAAAAGTTAGAATTTGGCATTTTTGCACTAAATGCCAAAGAGTTTGCAGGGCTCAGTTGAGGGAACTTAACTGGGAACTGGGCTGAACACTGGCCGTTCCCAGTTCCACAGACAAGAGTAATGAAGATGCTGAGTGGCAGTGAGAAGCTGAAGATTATCCACTGAGGACAGATACATGGTGAATAGAATGCAAAGCAAATTTGTATTAGTTCTTAATCTTACCACATTTAACTGTTGTGGCTGCAAACATCACTGTTTCCAAATTCACAAAGGAAGATATAAAAGTAGTTTCCTTATTTACCTTTGTTAGTGCAGCTCAGTTCCTTCTTCAAAGAGCGTAAGAATACCACTGTATCACTTTTTTTTAAAGGAAGTAAAATAAAACAGAAATATGTTATGGCAAAGCAATGTCTATAAAATACTGAAATATTTTCTTTCCAACTAGCTACAAGCCAAAAATAGAAACTTGACGTTTAGACATCTTTGGATATTTGAAAATCATCCAAAATTACCATTTATTAAATTGTGAAACAATAAAGTTTTTAATGCTATTCACTCTTAGTCTAAGAAACTAGTTCTGGCAAGCTCCTTTAGAAAAAAAGGATTCCATGCAAAGCATGAATGACTGTAATGATTGCGTCCCATAATCAGAAATTATCAGAGTGCTCTTGGATTTCTTTAGTGTGGTTAAATTGCTTTAATATCTCTGCCATTAGTCTTTGTCATTCACTCAGTACCTCATCATAGAATTAGTTGATAATTTTTTTTTTTCTTCATAAGTAGCTATTAAAATTTTGTTTTCAGGTTTTGTTTTACACTCTTTAGGTTCAGGAACAGACTATGTTTTTCTTGGACAGAAGTTGTCCAGATTCAGCATTTAAAGTAGATCTTAAAATATGACTGGTATTACAAAACTGGTGAAAGCCAGAAGGACCAGAACATGCAAGGTCGTCTTGTCAGAGGTGTTGAGCATTCAGAGCTCCTTTTCAGTCTTGTTAAAATCTGTTTCAAAATTAAACCTTTGGTTTCCAAAAGCGATATTTAAAATCCTTGGCTAACGTTTTCATGTAAAGTCAAAAAATGTGCTCTGTTTTGAAAAGAGTGGTTAACCTTCTGGAAAACTGTCACCTGTCCATATGTGCCAACTCCTCTTGTTTCTGGTGATAACCTGTGAAGTCATTAAAGGAGGGCGATGGGGTTGTAAATGGCAATGGACACTTGAGCAGTCTTGTTAAAGATAGTAGACACAAGAGTCAAAAGGCCAGATTTTAAGTGTTTGGGTCAAATTCCCTTTAGTTTCAGGGGGATTTTGGTTTTGTTTGGGTTTTTTGGGTTGAGTTTGGATTTTTTGCAGTTATGTTGAGACACATTTACATTGTCCAGTTGGTTTACATGCAGCTATCATTCAAATAATCTTATGACAAATATAATATGTCTTTATTATTTCCTTTAAAAAAAAAATCATGGTATCTTGCCAGTGCTAACATTTGAGCCACTACATATATGTGGAAACACAGAAGAGAAAGTTTCTGCATCTGCAACACCTCACTCAGGGTTAAATCACTGCAAATCACAGATGAAATGTGCCTGTGCTGCTGCTGTTTAGGGAGATTTAAGTGGTGCTTTAGGCTTTGTGCACATTCTTTCTATTCTAGATGCACATTGCTATGGCTGTAAAGTAATTGCATATGGCCACCACATTATATCATAATTAAGCAATTAAAGTATGCTCATGGCATTGTGTAGAGATTAATGACTGAGCAGGAGATGTTGCCACAGCTTATTACACAGGCTGGCTCTCAATCCTGTTGGTGCAGCTTCTGGGCTGTGTTATTATTGCTGTCATAACCTGTTATAGTCTTAAAGAGGCGAAGATAGGAATATTAATCTCTTTCATTAAAGGCACTTTCTTCTGAATCTTTCATTGAACTACCTAAAAAAGCTGCTACTGTGCTCTACCAGAGGAGGAATGTTAACCACAGCTGCCCTGGGTTATAATATTCAATATGAGAATTGTTCATTTTAGCCAGTTTTTTGTTTCCATTGTTTTCTCAAAAGTCCCTTATCTGAATTAATTAAAAAAGTTAATATTAACTAAGTACCTTTAAAAATACATCTTGGAGATTCATTCTGTATGAACACAAGCTGGATAAGCATTCCAAGAGAAGGGACAAACTGAGTGTGGTAGGGAGCCAGAGGCAGCCTGTACGATGCACTGCAGTGAGCACACAGTCAGTTCTTATCAAATGACACAGGGATCGGTGCACGCACATACACCCACCAAGGGTCAAACTCTGGTCCCAATTAGTCTCTGTTAACAGAGCTCTCTGGTTACTAATTTGCTATGAATTACTATAAATAAACATTCAAATTTTGAATAGCGAAACTTAGCATCAGGAAACAATATGGATATTAAATCCTCATTTTATTTTGTAAGACTGTCATTCTTTTATTTCAGAAAACAGTACTTTTTCTAATTATATTCTGCAGGTTCAGTTAAGAGGTACATCAGTCTTTTGAAGTAACACTAAATCAGGGAAATCAGCACTAGAGGATGCCTCCAGTAGGCAGTTTTGAGAGTATTTCTGATGGTGTCTTCAAATATCTAAAGGCTCAGTCAGCTACGCATGTATTAGAAATCTATGTGTGTTAAACAGTTATGCTTGGAAGTCCCCAGAGATGTCATTTATGACAGGCCTTGAAATATGAGGAACAGTGAGGACAGAAGGAGAGTCAGAAGCAAATCTGACTGTCTGTATCGGTACCTATCAGCATGGTGGGTCTGAAGGGTATAGAAAGTGGTTATTATGTTAAGGCAGCAGGCTGCCTTTTGAAATACTAATCTAATTTTTCTTCCTTGGTTTTCCTTTCAAACAGCTACAGGCTTACGGGCGGCAATTCGCAATTCACCATCAACCCTTCCACGGGACAGATCATCACCAGTGCCCTCCTCGATCGAGAGGCGAGGGAGAACTACACCCTGGTGGTGGTGGCAAGCGACGGGGGCTTCCCCAGGGCTCTGTCCAGTTCCACCAGTGTGCTCGTGTCCGTGGCTGATGTGAATGACAACCCACCCAAATTCCAGCACCACCCCTACGTCACTCATGTCCCATCGCCCACCACTTCAGGTAACCTGATCACTGGCAGTGCTTGGGATAAAAGCACTTCCATAAACAGAGAATCACGGAATGGTTTGGATTCGAAGGGACCTTAAAGATCATCTTGTATCAACCCACCTGCCATGGGCAGGGATATCTTCCCCTAAATTAGATTGCTCAAAGTCCCATCTCAGCTTGGCCTTTAACGCTTCCAGGGATGGGGCATCCACAGCTTCTCCAGGCAACATCGTAATGAAAAGCAAATCTGTGCCACCAGAAATGTTTGAGATGTTCCTCTGCAGCTGTTTTCCTGGTATTATCTTTGTGTTCCATGGGAATGAGGAAAAACAAACCTCAATTTACTATCCACAATTTAGCAGGTTTTTTCTATTGTGTTCTTCCCATCCAAATCCCGTTATGTTCCTGTAGTTACGTAAAGCAGACATACTGTAAATGTGCACCCACTCAAAAAAGTGATTATTTTGCCAGAGTTAGGAAGACAATGGCCTGTTTTTATTTCTGAAATTCTCCTCTGAGCAATTCTTAAAGAGGATTTTGACCACCTCTTCCAAAAATGCCGTGTCTATGTCAGCTGTTAATTATGTTGCCTTTCCTTGAGCCAAGTGGTGAAGTAAAATAAAATAAAAGTAAATCCAAGCAGCAATCTTCCTTTTGTGGAACCTACACCCAAATTAAAGTTACTTCGCTCAACACAGGAATTAATTTCTGATTCAGTTCATGTTTTCACGTGCATACACATACATGGATATGTGATGCCTACGAAGAGGGTTCCATGACAAATGGTTTACAAAACAAATTTTCTTCTAACAGAAAAAAAAGGCTTATTTCCATGTCCTGGATTTTGTCTCTAAATTTTAAATAACTGCAAATACTTCTCCTTTTTATGGAAGAATGATTTTGTTTGCAATTCTTCCCTGTTTCCAGAACAACATTATGAAATTGTTTTATTATTGTCTTGGTGAAACTTTGTGTAATCTGATGAGGGCACAGTGACTTTGTCTGGCTGTTTTTGGGGTGTTTCTTTAAATTCTTTTCACGAGGAGTACACATATGTTGACCTGATGTTTTCTGGCAATATCTTTTTGGGTGCTTTTCTGTACAAAATCTCATATAACTAGAAACCTAAGCTATGTTTACTTTTTTTTTTAACTTAGCAAAAACCTAGGGATGCATCCACTTTTTTACTTACAACTTTCTTTTATTTTTTGGTATTTTTTAATCAAGTTTAAAAGGGGGAACTAAAAATAATAATATAGTTTGAATAGCTGAAGCAAAAAATCTTCATTTCTTCCTGTCACATTTCTCACATGGATTTGAATACTGTTCTTGTCTAAATATTCTTGCCCCTGGAGTACAAATCACTGCACATGACAAATAGTGACATGAAGTATAGTTTTAAGGGATGCTGTCAAAGTCATTCCTGCCTGTAAATGATTTTCCCTTAAGAGGTTGAAAACAGCATGACTTTTGTACAAAACAGGGTATTTTCTAAATTTTAGTAACGGCACAACATCAGCAATGTTCTGCAAATTGGTTGGACAGTGTCAAATTTGAAAGACTTCCCGTGCATTAGATCTGTAAAGTCCAGTGAGGAAGAACACCCTGGGTTCTCCTTGCAGATGGGCAAATGTAGAGGTTAATGCAAATGTTGCCCATACAGTCAAGCTTATTGTGAAACATAAATTCAAAAGACCTGAAAAGTCTGAGTGTAATCATGTTATTGTACTAGCGTGCAACAGTTTTGTATTTCTATTTTACCCCTTTCTCAGAGGACCAGTGTGCTTTTAAAAATGGCAGTCCTCTTAGTTACTGTCCTTGGAATACTCTTAGAAAACCAGAAGTAAGGGGCTAGTGGGGAGCAAGGAGCAGCACCTGGGGAATAGGAAGAGAGGGGGTTGCAAGGGATGGTGGGTGTGTAGGGTAAATGTCCATAGGTGCTGTCTGTTCACTTACATAACCTTAATAGTCCTTGAATTCCAGGGTGGAGTTTTTCCATGGATAAATAAGCTAAGAGTCATTTTAAAAACCAAAACAGCATTCAATCTTACTGGGTTTGTGGCTTTTATACTGGGAATGTTCTAGAAATAGGATGTCAGGGCTCCAAAATGCTGCAGGTCCATTTCCCAGGGCAGTTACTGAGATCTTTTTGTTCATCTCTCTGAATGCAGGGTCCTATTTTTCAACTCGACATTTTTTGGCTGCGTGCCTGTCTTGTGGACTCACAGACACACCTGCCCCTTGTTGACCTCACCATCTTATGAAAAAAGCAGTTCATTTCCAGGGCAGTGTAAGGAAGAGCATGCTGCTCCAGGATGTGCTTCCAAGTGAAAAGCTGGCATCATGTTTCTCACAGTCAGTGCATTCATTAAAGGACTGACCTAACTTTGTTCTCCATTTCAGGCTCATTTGTGTTTGCTGTGACCGTCACCGATGCGGATGCTGGCTCCAACGCCGAGCTCCATTATTCCCTCATGGGGAAGAACTCTGAAAAGTTCCACATTGATCCAGCAAGGGGGGCAATCCTGGCTGCAAAACCACTGGTGGGAGAGTCCGAAGTCACCATTTCTGTTCATGTGAGGGATGGCGGCCGGTACCCCAAGACAGACTCTACCACGGTCACCGTGAGGTTTGTGGACAAAGCCGAATTTCCTCGTGTTCAGGCAGATCAGGAGACCTTCACATTTCCTGAAAACCAAGCAGTTGGGACACTTGTCACCACGGTCTCTGGATCTTCAGCCAGAGGAGGCTCCTTGTCCTACTACATCGCCAGCGGTAACCTGGGCAGCACCTTCCTGGTGGACCAGGTGACAGGACAGCTTTCTGTAGGGCGAGCTTTAGATTTTGAAGCCATACAGAATTACGTGGTGTGGATTGAGGCCAGAGACATGGGCTTTCCCCCTTTTTCCTCATACAGGAAATTGGAAGTATCGGTCATGGATGTCAATGATAACGCGCCAGAGTTTGAGCAAGATCCCTTCATTGCAGAAATAGCAGAGAACCTGTCCCCACGGAAGATACTGACAGTGGCTGCTGTCGACAGAGACAGTGGTCTAAATGGACAGCTAAATTATGAAATAATCGAGGGCAATACCGATAACAGTTTCAGTATCAATCGAGCGACTGGTGAGATCAGAAGTGTCAGGCCCTTGGACAGGGAGAAACTGTCTCAGTACACACTAACCATAAAAGCTTCGGATAAAGGCACTCCGCTCCAGAGCACGACTGTCAAAGTTATCATTAATATTTTAGATGAAAATGACAATGCGCCGAGGTTTTCCCAGATATTCAGTGCTTCTGTGCCTGAAAATGCACCTCTGGGTTTTATAGTAACGCGAGTCACGACATCAGATGAGGACGTTGGGGTGAACGCGGTCAGCAGGTACTCCATAAGGGATACGAGTCTCCCGTTTACCATAAATCCCAGCACTGGGGACATCACCATCAGCAGACCACTGAACAGGGAGGACACTGACCGCTACAGAATCAGGGTCTCTGCACATGACTCGGGGTGGACAGTGAGCACAGATGTCACCATATTTGTCACAGATGTCAATGACAACGCCCCGCGATTTACAAAACCGTCCTATTACCTGGAGTGTCCCGAGCTTCCTGGGATTGGGCTAAAGGTCACCCAGGTTTCAGCCACCGATCCAGATGAAGGGTCCAATGGCCAGGTCTTCTACTTCATAAAATCCCAGTCCGAGTTCTTCCGCATTAACGCAACCACGGGGGAGATTTTCAACAAGCAGTATTTAAGGTACCAAAACTCCAGTGGTTCCAGCAATGTCAACATCAATAGGCACAGCTTCATCGTGACATCATCAGACCGGGGCAGTCCCCCATTAGTGAGTGAGACCACTGTCACCATAAATATAGTAGACAGCAATGACAACGCACCGCTCTTCCTCGTTCCTAAATATTTCACTCCTGTTACTAAGAATGTGAGGGTTGGCACAAACTTAATTAAAGTCACTGCGGTGGATGACAAGGACTTTGGCTTGAATTCTGAAGTGGAGTATTTCATCTCTGATGAGAGCAAAACTAATAAATTCAGACTGGACAGGAGTACAGGCTGGATTTCTGTGTCATCTTCACTAATGGCTGATTTGAACAGAAACTTCTTGTTTAAAGTGAAAGCCAAGGACAAGGGTAATCCGCCACTCTCATCCGAGGTAGCTGTTGAAATAGTAGTGACAGAGGAAAATTACCATACACCTGAGTTTTCCCAGAGCCGTATGAGTGTTACTATCCCTGAGAGTCACTCTGTTGGAACAGTGGTCAGAACAGTTTCAGCACGAGACAGAGATGCTGCTATGAACGGATTAATCAGATACAATATTTCTTCTGGAAATGAAGCTGCAATCTTTGCTATTAATACAACCACTGGTACGTTGACACTAGCCAAACCACTTGATTTTGAGTTACGCCAAAAGCACGAGCTGGTTGTTACTGCCACGGATGGAGGATGGGTGTCCAGAACAGGCTACTGCAGTGTCACTGTTAATGTCATTGATGTCAATGATAACTCCCCAGCATTCAGCCCTGAGGAATACTTTCCCACCGTGTTAGAAAATGCCCCCAGTGGGACAACTGTTATTTGTTTAAGTGCCACTGATGCCGACTCCGGATCTAACGCTGTGACTGCATATGCCATTCAGTCCTCAGACAGCGACCTCTTTGTCATTGACCCCAACACGGGAACCATCACCACCCAGGGATTTTTAGACTATGAAACAAAGCAGAGTTACCATTTAACGGTAAAGGCTTTTAATGTTCCAGATGAGGAGAGGTGCAGCTTTGCTACTGTCAACATCCAGTTAGAAGGAACAAATGAATATGTGCCCCGTTTTGTGTCCAAGCTTTATTATTTTGAGGTTTCAGAGGCAGCCTCCAAAGGTACTGTTGTAGGTGAAGTTTTTGCAAGTGATCGTGATATGGGAATTGATGGAGAAGTCCACTACCTCATCTTTGGCAGCAGCAGAAAGAAGGGCTTCCAGATAGATGAGAAAAGTGGCCGGATCTACGTTTCAGGACCTCTTGACAGAGAAAAAGAAGAACGAATCTCTTTAAAAGTCCTTGCAAAAAATTTGGGGAGCATTCGTGGTGCAGATATAGATGAAGTAACTGTTAATATCACAATCCTGGATGCCAATGACCCTCCTGTTTTTACTTTGGGAACCTACAATATACAAATTAGCGAGGGCGTTCCTCCAGGCACCCACGTCACGTTTGTCAGTGCCTTTGATTCAGATTCTGTCCCCAGCTGGAGCAGGTTTTCCTATTTCATTGGGTCTGGCAATGAGAACAGTGCCTTTTCCATCAACCCACAAACGGGACAGGTGACAGTCACTGCAGAGCTGGATCGAGAAACGCTGCCTGTCTACAATCTGTCTGTGCTGGCCATCGATTCGGGAACGCCGTCTGCGACAGGAAGTGCCTCTCTCTTGGTAACTTTGGAAGATATCAATGACAATGGCCCTACCTTGTCCACCAGCCAAGGAGAAGTCCTGGAGAATAACCGCGCAGGAACTCTGGTGATGACGCTTCAGTCATCAGATCCTGATCTCCCTCCCAACCAAGGTCCTTTCACTTATTACTTGCTCAGCACTGGACCTGCCACCAGCTACTTCAGCCTCAGCACCGCTGGCATCCTGACAACAACAAGGGAAATTGATAGGGAGCAAATCAGTGATTTCTACCTGTCAGTGATCACGAGAGACTCTGGCATTCCTCAGATGTCTTCCACAGGAACTGTGCAGATCAAGGTAATAGACCAAAATGACAACCCATCTCAGCCCAGAACAGTAGAAATCTTTGTTCATTATTATGGCAGCCTCTTCCCAGGTGGACTTTTGGGCAACGTAAAGCCGCAGGATCCAGATGTGCTAGACAGCTTCCAGTGCTCCCTCACCTCAGGAGTCACCAGCCTTTTCAGCATTCCCGGGGGCACCTGTGAGCTGCACTCACAGGCAAGGTCCACAGATGGCACATTTGACCTGGCTGTCCTCAGCAACGATGGGCTACATGGCGCCGTCACCAGCAGCGTCCGGATTTTCTTCACGGGCTTCAGCAACACCACCATCGACAACAGCATCCTCCTTCGCCTGAGTGCCCACAGCGTGCAGGACTTCCTCACCAACCACTACCTGCACTTCCTGCGCATTGCCAGCTCCCAGCTGACAGGGCTGGGCACGGCCATCCAGCTCTACGGGCTGTACGAGGACAGCAACCACACCTTCCTGATGGCGGCCGTCAAGCGTGGCAACAACCAGTACGTGAGCCCCAGCGGCGTGGCCACCTTCTTCGAGAGCATCAAGGACATCCTCTTCCGCCAGAGCGGGGTGCGGGTCGAGGCTGTGGACCACGACTGGTGCCTGCAGAGCCCCTGCCAGAACGGAGGGAGCTGCCTGAGGAGGCTGGCGGTGAGCCCGGCCCTGAGGACCCACGAGAGCGTCCCCGTCATCATCGTGGCCAACGAGCCCCTGCGGCCCTTCGTGTGCAGGTGCCTGCCGGGGTACGACGGGAGCCTGTGCGAGACCGACATCGACGAGTGCCTCCCGTCCCCCTGCCACAACGACGGCACTTGCCACAACCTGGTGGGGGGCTTCTCCTGCAGCTGCCCAGAGGGTTTCACTGGCATGGCTTGCGAGAGGGATATCAACGAGTGCCTTTCCAACCCCTGCAAAAATGGTGCTGCCTGCCAGAACTTCCCAGGAAGTTTCAACTGCATTTGTAAAACCGGGTACACAGGTACGCTTTTTCTCCTCTATACCTTACAGTCCAGAAAAGATGGCAAGAGTGTGGAGATGTGCCTTCTTAGCCCAAGACTGTCTGAATACAAGCATCCCCAGTAGATGAAGATGCCATGCAATAGGAGGTATTAACAGTGTGAAAACTCAGAAGATCAGGTGCCCACAATTTTATTTTATTTTAGCTCTGTCCCCAGGCAAATCTCACTTACCTCATTTGCATTAGAACAGAAGGATTTTTATGAGAGCTATTTAAATTTATTAAATGTGTAGAAACCATTCCAGTGCTTAAGTATGATTTTTCTGTACATATTATTGTCATGCATACTGTGGGAGCATTCCAAGTCTGCTAGAAGTGTGCCAAGCAAGAAAACCAACCTCTACCTGAAATTACTTGCAGGACAGAAAACAGATGAAGGATATGGGAAGAAACAGAATTCAGGCAAAATGGTCAGCCTCTCTGTTCTGTTCTGTATTTTGTCCCCTTGTCATTTTTTTTTCATTAGGCACAGAAATGTCTGCAGCATTCCTACCCCTTCTGAGTATTTTTTCTCTAATATTTATTACACATTCAAACACGGCAGCATGGTAACCCTAGAAAAGCAGGCTGGTCTTTGCTTCTGCCATGAGTAGGATATTTAAGGAAGGTCTGAACAATTTTAACCAGTGCTTATAGCCACTTTTTATAGAAATCAAAAAAAATAAATCTAACCAGAGGAGATTAGGTAAGGCTTTCAGTGCCTTTTCTAAGGAGTGTTTCTGTATTGCCTATGCCCCAGGGCAGCCCAGCTCAGCACAGCTGTGTCCATTCTGGTGTGGGACTTGCCACCACCATAACTCACCTGTAACCCATGGAGGGATTAGGGGATCCATTGTTTCTTTGTTTTTTTTTTTTCTTACACCAGATAAGTGCAGGAGAGAATAGAGAAAGTTAATTAATTTCAAAGTAAAGGTTTAACTACTTAATTTAAGTCACAGCTGCAGCAGTGGGTGCATATTCAGTGCAATATCAAGGATGCTGATGAGATCTTTCACGTGAACTTCACAAATGTGCTCCTGAGCCTCAGGTCAGTAGCAATTGTTGTTAATTGACAAGCAGTTCTAATTAAGTTACCAGTCCAGGATTTTATTTCATGTTGTATTAGCACATCAAATTATTTTGCCAGGAGCATGGCAAAATAATTCTAGGGCGGCTATGCCGTGTAACTCTTGAGGTCATTAGCACCAGAAAGTACATGGGCATATGTTTGCTGTTGCAGTGAAGCAAAACACTTCATTAACTCTAGCAAGCAAACTACAGTGTATGCCTCTAGACTGTAATTTGAAACATTTATGAAACATCCAGCTGATTTCTTCTGGTATTAAAGCTGATACCTTAATGCTCAACCCTTATGTCAGCTAAAAATCAAGCTCTGCATGTGACAAGCTCAAAAAAAGATGAGTATTTTTACCAAGAGAATGTGATGAGAGACTCTTAGAGTTTGAAGTGTTGGATTTCTTTCATGCCGTGAATTAAATGTGGCATCTGATAGGAGCTTTCTTAAACTCCTTGTCAACACAAATAACCTTAAAATAGACTGCCACTGAGGCAGACGTCTCTATTTGGAAGTCAGATATTGTTTAATCAGTTGGCCATTGCAGAATCAAGAGTTATTAAAGTTTCCTGAGATTAATTGATCAAGACAGAAAACAAATGGCACCAGTGTAATTAAAAGACAAAATATCTTTAGAGTTTAATATCAACAGAGCTTATTAGATAAGATCACAATTAACATGCAGTATATTTAGATATTTTATGTCTGCAAAAGCATATTTGAAATTCTGCAAATTAAATACTCAATAGGTTCTGCAAACAAACGTCAGTGTACGGATTGTTTGAGAATGCTTGACATAGAGGCTATTATGTCATTATTATACTGCCAACAGAAAGAGAACACAGCTGCTTGGGCTCTTAATTTGCATTCATATGTGATTAAAGATAGCCACGGTGGATGTAAAAATAAAGCCTCAAACTGTTTTTCATGAATATAAGCCTTGAGTGCTTCAACAACAACAAAAAAGGGGCATCCAAAATAGTGGATTTCTAATTCAGTTTGCCATATACATAGCTTTGCTGCTTCTGTTGGAATGAAAATACAGTCTCATAACTGAATTTACGTGCTTGGTAAAAAAAAAATAATATTTACATGGCCCTGCATGCAAGTTTCTACTGCAAGTAGAAATGAGTGTTTTCTGAGACAGACGCTCTGTTCACTGTAAATTGGAGTACATGAGCTGTAGACCTTTATAATGGTGTACCTGGAAACTGAGAGTCTTACTTTTCCTTGATTTATTATGTTTTGTCAGCTGGATTTCACTTCATCATACTGCAAAAGGTAATGCCATTCTTTTCACTGGATAGGATTATAAAGACTGATTACCTCAGAGCATCATTAGGGTTTAAACAATCTGTTATAATTATATCTCTTAATGATGAACAGGTTTTGTTTTTAAAATAATCACTTTCTGGAGGGAATATGCTTAGTGATTTACAGTAGTTGTCTGCCCTTCCTTTGAACCCTTCATTTCCTGTTTTCCAGGATTCATTAAGATGAAGGAATGTAGGTTTGTGAAGTTGTTTCAAATGAAAGATTAGAATATTAGAACAACCACTTTAAAAGATGGACACAGAGAACCGCAAAAACTAAAACTCTCAAATCAGCTGAAATCTTAGCTCAAGAGCATTGAGCTGGTATCTGTTCCTGTTACATTTTTCAATTAAAAAAGTCTGAGGAACTTAAGATTTTTGCATAAGCCCCTGCCTGTGATAGCATCAGCTGGAGGTGATGAATGATAAATGTTGAATGCTGTCTGTTACCAATTATCCAGCATTCTCCTAATTTTCATGGTCTTCAGAAAAAGATCTTTCTGATGCAGAAGTGAATACCTTGCATCTTTCAGAATTTCAGCTGGGAATTGATCTATAAGCTCAGCTAACTGCAATTTTCATCAAGGCCAGTTTGGATGGGGTTTTGAGCAACTTGGTCAAGTGGAAGGTATCCCTGCCCATGGTAGGGTGTTGGAACAAGATGGTTTTTAAGGCCCTTTCTGACCCAAACCATTCTATGATTCCATAATTCTGTTATTCTAAACACACTTCGATTGGTTTCAAGAATTCTTGAAACAATAGTTAAGCATGAAGCAGATGCTGTTATTCACTGGTTAAAGTAAGTGCAGCTGAAATAAACATCCATATTCTCTTGCTGACTCAGCAAATGTCCCAGCTTTAATGCTAGCTGAGAAAAAGAAGAGTATTTAGTTAGATTGAACTGCAAAATCTGAGTATGCCTTATTAGCTACACTGAGTTTTGTGAAAACTAAGCAACATCACTATGAGCTATTTTAAGCATGTCTGTCTCACTCTTGCTATGCGCTCTCCTTCATAAGTCAAAGATCTCTACTACGGACCATAAATTGAAAACAAAGAAAACAGCAAAATCTCACATAAAAAGTTAGCTCATCCTTCAGTCATGCCCATTAGAGAATAAAACATAAATAAATACCCCCAAAGCATAATTAGATTCAGACACTGGAAAAGTTTCCTGGATTTATGGTGCATCTACAAGTGACGTATTAACCGCAGGAATCCTCCAGCGCTCCATTTCCATCCTGCTTGCAGTCACACATGGAGAGCTGCTGCTCACATGGAAGAGCTGCTTGCAAACTGTAAGTTAAACAGAAGAGTCGAAGAGGGGGAAAAAGAAGGCTTTTCTTCCTTAGGTCACTCAAGTTGTGAAACTCTGAAAAAGGTAGCAGAGTTCATAAAACACAGTCCTGATTTTCTACACTTTTAAGCACCAGCAACCTCTAAGGACTGCCTATTGTGCACTCCTGTCATGGGAGATGTAAAATTATAAGATATATGTGACATACAAGAAAGGACACCCTCTGTGCAAGCTCATGTTATACTTTTAACTTAAACGTATGCATATGGTGTAAGAAATAAAATAATTCATTATCAATGCAAAAAGAAGCATTAAGCCAGTCCTAGTCCTTGTTTCGTGCATATTTCCTGGCTGAGATGAAGTTCAGGAGAAGTCTGGAAGACTGTGGCTGGTTTTGTGAGTTTTTGCAGTGAAACTGGGAGGACAAACAGAACAATACTTTGAAGTTTTTGCTGAGCACAGGCAGTGAAGGCTGGCACTGCTGGCAAAAGGAAGATAGGTTCCAAGAGTGGGATGTAGTGGAAGTGTTGCTAAACTCATCAAAGCCAAGCAATGAAAACCTTAGAAATGAAGACAATATTTTTGTAGTTAATGTTTCCATACAAAGAAAATTTTAGTTTCGTACAAAGAATCCCCGTGTCCGTATTTGGAATTTGTTAAAATCTTCACTTTTTCTCTTGGTTCCCTTCCTTGCTGAAATGAATTATGTGTTTTCAGTTTTTTTCTCTGGGGAATAATATTTACCACATGTGACAATGTCTGCTTAGGAAAGGACTGTATCCAGGGTAGCTTGTTTTAGGTCCAGAGGACTGTGGTGTCTCCGAGTCAGGAAGGAGGTTGTAATTGATGAGGAAAAATAAGAAAAATCATATAATGCACAATAGCAGACTGTGTTCAGCAGGACCTGCTTGTACGGGGTCCAGCAAGGGCTGTCTCTATCTCCTTTGCACTCGTGAGTGTATTGCATTCAACAGGGAGGTAAAAAAAGATACATTTTTGCAGTTTTTTTAATTCAGCATTGCCTTTAATTTCATGATCTCTCTTTTATAGACCTTCTTTTTTATATAAAATAAAATAAATAATAAAATTCAGTTCAGTTAAAACAACAGTCCACCAGTACCTATAATCACAATGAGATGCTTGAAAAGTTAAGTTGCTTTCTCTGGGCCACGGATTATGCCTGTGACAGGGCTGGGAGCAGCCCAGCATCCTGGCTGTGGTTCCTCTCTCCGTCCCAGAGCCGGTCCCTGGCACCCTCTCTCCTGGCCATGTCTTCAGCACGGGTTTGTAACCTCGTTACCTACAACACCAGCCTGACGTTCCTATTGCCCTGATTAGTGTGACCTGGAAATTGCTTTTGTTCCCCCATCACAGGGAAAACGTGTGGCTCCACTGTCAACTACTGTGAGTGCAACCCCTGTTTCAATGGTGGGTCCTGCCAAAGTGGGCTGGAGGGGTATTTCTGCCACTGTCCCTTCGGTGAGTACCCTTCTCCTCCTCTCCTCTTCATCTCCCCTTTCCTTATTTTTATTTCTATTTTATTTTTACCTGCATAAATGATTTCTTTTTTGAAAATGATTCAAGTTTTGGGAAAACTGGAGGTTTAATTAACTCATTCTTCTTTAAAAGAAAATTAAAGAGTGATGTGGCCGCTACAAATATTTGTCATTCCTGGTAGCAGCTCCTTTCTCTCTCACACAAAAACATAACGAGATCCAGCCAAACAACTCAGTGCCTAAAAATTAGAAAGAATATTTCTGATGAGATGGATGGATAGATAGATACGGGTAGCTGACCAAAAGCGAGAATGGATGCTTGAAATCTTTAGATCACAACCATTGACTTCATAAAGAAGAAACTTAGCCCAACCACAGCTGGATCAGGGCTTAAATACCCTCACCACCAAGAATACTCAAAGTTCAGTGTGAAGGAGGAGGAATGATGATAACAAAGCTCTCCTGATGAATAACAGGCACTTCTAGTGGAGCTGGAGAGTAAGACCACTGTAAATAACATCAGTATTTTACTTCAGAGAAGCATATAGTAGTGCTATAATTTTTAGAATTTAATTATCCCAGATTTGGTTTGTGGAACGAACCCAATGAAAACATAGAACAACGTGGATATTTTAAGGTATCGTGACACAATTGCAGCAAGATTGAGTCTGAATACAGATTAATCCAGAATTGTTGTTGTTCATATGGAAAAGTATGACAGTAAATGTAACAGATTAATAAAAAAACCAGAAATGTAAAGAAATCATCTACAGTGTTTCAAGGTTGCTGAAAACCCTCTCACAAAAATATGGTTCTCAGTATTACAGCATTTGTAACTAATGCTGAATAAGTTTTTCTATTAACACATGGAATAATTTCTGTTCTCCCTTTTATTTCCTTTATTGTACATTTTCTCAGGGTTTATTAATTTCCCGGATAGACACAGTCCATTGTAAATGTAACTAGTATTCATAAATTAAATCTTTTTTTTTCCATCGTCGCTGCAATGAAGGAAAAATCAACGGAAATGATGTGACAGAGATCTGAAAACAAATATGTAGAATGCACCAAAATATTCATATTAGTAAAAACATGAAAAGGCATAATGTTTTAATCACACATGCATATTTCATAGGTGTAAAGAATGAACCACCAGTGAGAAACAGTTCAGAAAATAGCCACAGAGCGAAAAATAAACTCAACTTACACATTTATTTCCATAACTGGATTAATAAATGCCTAATTGTAATTAACAAGCATGTCTTGACAGAGCTGTCAAACTGGCTTGTTTTGGTGTTTTCCAAAGAAGCCATAGAGCTCAAGGAAATGTTTTTCAATAGCTATATCTATTTGTAACTTGTCCTTTGTAACTTGAACTTTTAACTTTAAATATAATGTACCTCAGAACCCAGCTGTGGGTAATAGCATTCTTCTGTTGGTTGTGTGGTTTTAGTTTTACATTAGAGGTTGCTTAAGGAGCCGGTGCATCACAGCCGTGTCGAGAGCAAATCCATACTTTGCTCCTGGGAGAATGCACGGTGAGGAAAAAGCTCCCTGATTCCAGATTTTGCTTTTCATTTTGCAGGTGTTTTTGGGAATCACTGTGAGCTGAACAGTTATGGATTTGAAGAGCTGTCCTATATGGAGTTCCCCAGTATGGATCCCAACAATAATTACATCTATATAAAGTTTGCCACTATAAAGAGTAACGCCCTGCTGTTGTATAACCACGACAACCAAACCGGAGAGCGGGCAGAATTCCTGGCCCTGGAAATAGCAGAAGGGAGGCTGAGGTTCTCCTACAACCTGGGCAGTGGCACGTACAAGCTCACCGCAGCCAAGAAGGTGTCTGATGGGCAATTCCACACGGTCATTGCTCGCCGGGCTGGAATGGTAAGGAACGCTAAAATGGGAATTTACGGCAAGTTCAGCCAAATCACTTTGGCTTCCAGGGGAACTCAGAGAAACGTAAATTAGTGACGTTGCGTTTGCTAGCAGAAACTCCAACTTTGGGAAAATCCTCCTTCATTTCTGTCTTATTCCAACTGACTCAAAGCCCTGTGGTGGTTTGTTTAGTATGATGATGATAAAGTATAATGAAAAAAACATGTGCAAAATGCCCCCATATTCTCAATGTGAAAAATGAGAGCCAGGAATAATTAATGACATAGATCACTATGCACAGGGCTAATTAACTGGTGTAGATTACCGGGATGATTATCAGAGAATGCTAATTAACCACAGTAATTGCAAAAAGCCTCAAAATAATTTTTCTCAACATTTGGAGAATGGAAGTGGACAAACTTAAAGTTCCAGGCATCCTTGACCTCCTTGAGCTAATTCAGAGATTTTAGCAACCTCAGCCGACTGAGAGCCTGGTTTTCCTCTGCAGCATACATGTAAAGAGTTAAAAGGTGCTACATTAAGAGAATTTTTAGAGGGGAAGGAGGGAAGTTACTTTTCTCTTTGTCCCCCAGAATGCATCTGAGGAGAGGAACTCTGCCAAAAGCTGGGACAACTGATTGCCATATGCCTGGCACTCTGACCCCTCTCCTGCCTTCACTTTTTTCTCCAGTAAATGTTTTCTATTCCTCCTCTCTCATTTTTTAATAATATTTCCAAAGCAGAACATAAACCAAATGCTCTTTGAATCCAAGCCAAGTTTTTTGACTCCACAATGTTTGAGTTAGAAATGAAATCTATTTGCCATCCATAATCAGTAACTATTGCCCAACAGTTCCCTTCTCAGGCAGAAATGGCCAGCATGCATGGAATTCTGTATTCTTCCCATGTTTGAAATTAAAGTCGTAGAACAGTAATATATGGTGAGGTTCCCCATTTTGATTTGTATATTTCAAGCTAGAAGTGATGTAGGGAATAAAAGCAATAAACTCCTCTACCCAGCGTGGCTCCCCTCTAGTCCTTGCAGAGTCTTGAGCCTGAAACTCCATTTCAGTTCATAGTGCAAGATCTGATATCTCCATTTGTTCTGGGTGTTGGTTTCTTCTCCCAAGTAAGCAGCAACAGGGCAAGAGGAAGAGGCCTCAAGTTGCAGGGGAGGTTTAGATTCAATATTAGGAAAGAGTTCTTCCACAGAAGGGTTGTCAATGCCTGGAACAGGCTGCCCAGGGAAGTGGTTGAGTCACCATCCCTGGAGGTATTAAAAAGATGTGTAGACGTGGCACCTGGGGACATGGTTTGGTGGTGGCCTCGACAGTGCTTGAGAGTGGTTGGATTCTCAGAGATCTTTTCCAGCATAAAGGATTCTATGGTTCTATGAAATACGCTCTTCAGCTGGATTTGCAAATCAAATTTGTGTGTGTTTGTAGGACTTAATGTATCCAAATAAGATGAAGGATAATTGTGATGTTGAGCAATGACTTTGGTTTAACGTTCCTCGATATCAGATATCAATTTGCATCTTCCAAATTTAATAATTTACATCACAGCTTCCTAAGCCCAAAGGTGCACCTTAATCTTGAGATGCACCAGGTTCCCATTTTAGTAACTAAATTAGAATGTTACTTCTATAAATAAGATTTAAATGGTTAAGTATAGGGGCACACAGTAAAAGTTGCAACAAATAAATTAAGTACACTGAAGAAAAAAACAGAGAAAGAAAATGTTTTACTTGTCGGTGTGCCAGAGGACTATAGAAGAAGAGAGAACATAAAAAGGGCTATTTATAGCAAATTTCAGCTGTGAATGCTTCAAGCTAAAAGTAAACATTTAAGGCAGCCTATACCTTTGTGTGATTTTTTTTGTTTTGTTTTTAATGTTAAAACCTTTTCAGTAATGTCAGCTGTTTACAAACAGTATGTGAAGAGAATCGCCTTTGTCTTAGATATTTCTGCTGCAGGAAAAAATGTCTCCCAGGTGTCCAAAACTGTATAAAATAGGCCCCCTTCAGGATTCCAAATCTGTCATTTCCTACAGCACAGTGGGATTTTATCGGAAACTGGTAAAATCATTAAGTTGTCAGTCCTGAGCTATTGCAGAGTGACAGGATAGAAAGGCTCATAATGTGGCGAGGTAACTGTAGAGTAATGCTTAAGTAACAAGCAGGAACATTTGACTAACATTAGAAAATAAATTGTATGAACTCTGGTCCAAGTAAAATATATTCTCAAATATCCAGCCCTTCAGCTGGGGTTGGAGCTTGGCTTGCAGAGCACATAGCGATGTAAGTTAGGGAGATTATGCTGATTGAGCTAAGAACAAAAAACTCATTTCAGTTTTTGTTGTTGATGTTCTGAAGGAAAATATGTATGCATGTGGTGGCATACAGAGCAGCCAGCTTATTATTCTTTCTCTGAATTGTTTCATTTACACAGGGCTATAATCTGCTTTGGAACTGCAGAGTGACATTTCTTGGGAGAAGCACTTTGCTCATTTGTATGGAAAGAAATTCAAGATAAGCTTTCATTAAAAATAGCAAATTGAACAATTTAATCGTACTGAAGGGCATGATTTAGGGCTAAGAGCTCTGAATTTATTTGGTCAATACAGTGCGTCAGCTTGCAGCGTGTGTTTGGAACTAGCACGGACAATCTGTGGGGATTTCAACAGGCTGTTGTTAGCAAACTTATTTGCAGGCAGTAGAAAAAAACTCTGCAGAGTAATGATGTACTGATAGCCAGTGCTGCTTGCTCAGCTCCCATAGAGTAATCTAAATCAAAATATAAACCCAGGCATTTTTAAAGGTGGCGTTTGATTTAAATTTGCTGTAAAACTGTACCACACATCTAGCTGAAACATGAGGAGATGTACAATGTGGAGATTATGTTTATTTTTCTGAAAATTTGTTTTAAAGAATAACCTTCAGGGTTGGTTAGGGTTGGGGGTTTTTTTTCAGCGCATCTGTTATTAATAAATCACTGTGGGGACAATTCTTTGCTAAATAAGGAATAAAATAAAAACTCCTTTTTAAATCAGCAGGAGTTATTTCATGATTTTAGTGACAGCTTTAGTTAGACTTTATTATAGATTACAAATAGAGGTGCCATGAGTAGCTTTAGTGTAAATAAGTTGGATGGGTAGTCACAGAATCACAGGATGGTTTGGGTTGGAAGGGACCTTAAAGATCATCAGGTTCCAACCCCCTGCCATGGGCAGAGACACCTTCCACTAGACCAGGTTGAGACAACCTCATTGTCTGGGACTTGATGGGTTGGGGATAAAAATAATAATAATAATAGTAATAATAAAGAGTAAGACTTCTGTACGTACTGGTAATGCCTGGTACTTCTCTATGCATCAGCTCAGTCCCACTCTGGGTGTCCAGATGCTTCTCCATTATCAAAGTCGAGATCCCTCATGACCTCTTAGTCAAGGAGTTACCTTAAGCAGGTCCATTTGGTTACCTTTGGAGTTTTATTGAGTGGTTGGTTATTATTTGTTACTAGTAATCTCAGTGTTTCTAGTCCCAGGGTTATTATTTTTAACTAGTATTCTCACTGTTTGTACTCCCAGCTTTTGTAACATGCTTTTTATCAAGTTCAATATGTTTAATGTCAAGTCCCTGAAAGAACGCCCTTTGTGATTGAAGGGAGCCGGTTTTTGCTCAGATTATCTGAACCACATCAGGAATAGGATGCAGTACAAGCCAAAATAACTGCAGTTTCAAGGAGTAAAGCAAACAAAAATGAAAGAAACTCTACCCAAATGTGAAAAACTGGTGTCTAACTGCTTCTCTGTATAAAGCAATTAGCTCCCTCTCTGTCTGTATCCACACCTTGGTGGTGTCCTCGCTGTGCTGGTGGAGTATGGAGTTGAAGCACCCTGCAATCCTGAGTGACATCGTAATACACAAGTGCTCCCTTCTAGCCAAGTCCTTGATGCAACACACTTAAGCATAAATAGTTAATGTGGCTGGGGACTAAAACCTTGTAATATTCAGCATATTTATGTGCATGCCTTTTGCAGGCGGCATCCCTGACGGTGGATTCCTGCTCTGAGGATCAGGAGCCAGGCTACTGCACTGTTAGCAACGTTGCTGTTTCAACTGACTGGTAAATATTTCTTCATTTTGTGGGGTTAGTTTGGGGTTTGGGTGGGATTTTTTTCTGGAGTAAAATTGAAAAGAAATCTCCCTGTAAAGCCATAGAAAGTTGGAGTAATGATAAGGCTGCCAAGTGTCAGTTTCTCCCATCTTTGCAGAAGCAAACTGGATTTTATACATGTACTGCTACTTGCTAGTTCAGGCTACATTTCTGCACGGAACTGGATCATAACAAGGAGTTTGCTCAGAAGTTCCCAGTTCTCAACACCATCTCTGTTCCCAGGCTCTGGTGGCAGTCCAGAAATGCATGGCCATGAGTAGTCTGTACTGTGGTGCAAATGAGGATAGGATCTATTGCCTAATGATTTGGGGTCATGTATTTATTTTAACTGCACCTCTCATTTCTCATAAAGACGTAGGAAATAAAATCACCTGATTAGTGCTGTCTTTAAAAAAGTATTAACATAATTACTTTGACATTGTTTTCAGGTGTTTTCTGTTACAGTTCTGAGTTCATAAACAGTGTCCAGTAAAGAAAGCAAACTTTATTTCTGGTCTTTACTGTAACTAACTCAGTAGACTTTGGCTCACATCTTTGGAGATAACAGTAACTTTAATCCCAATCACTTGGGCTAATTTCTTACAATAATCACAGTCATGTTTCCTGCCACACAAGGTTTCTCTGCTAGCAGAGGTGTTATATCTTTGTAAAAAAATGAGTCCATTTTCCTGCTATTTAAGTATCATCTACAATCTAAATTACAGTTAGGTAAAAAACCTTATTTGTTGTGATCTCAAGCGCACTGCTCAGTCAAGTGAATAGAAATTTTAACGTGCATACTGAGTGTGAATTTAGAGCCATACCCACTACAACTGTTCAAGTGCTATTGATCTCTCTGTCTCCCCTTCTGAATGTAAAATACCAGTTTGGGAAGAGGAATTTAGCTGCAGGCTGTAGCTGATGGTTGCAGTTCCTGTGCTGTCGTCGCTATCCTAATGTCTGGTACTGATTAGTTATTTTTCTCTTTCACAGGACTCTCGATGTACAACCAAATCGAGTTACTGTTGGTGGCATCAGGTCCGTAGAGCCCATCCTTCAGAGGAGAGGACAGGTGGAAAGCCATGATTTTGTGGGCTGCATAATGGAGTTTGCAGTCAACGGACGTCCCTTGGAGCCCAGCCAGGCTTTGGCAGCTCAAGGAATCTTAGATCAGTACGTCTGCTATATATGGGATCGAATGGACCCCGTTTGCAATAAAGGAAGCTGTCATGAATGCTATTCCATTCAGACACCAACAGATATTTCATGTTAGAAAAAAATTACTATAGAACCTACTGTAAAATGAGAAAAATGTAGGAAGAAAGTGATCTTGGATGAAAGGCTCACTAAAGATTACAGAATCTTCAAAAAAAGCAGCATCATTACATTTCTATTGTCAATGATTGTTTAAGTTGCTTTGCATGCTGAAATTGAGTAGCCCCTGTTCTTGAATTTCTTTATAAATTCCACCTGGGTTTGACTGCACTCACACTGTTTGCTAACCCTCTACTCCCCTTTATTTCCTCTTAATCCACCATGTCTGTTCTCTCACTTTGCCTCTTAAGTATTACTGAATTTCCCTCATATCCTCTGAGTGGTCTTTCAGAAATGATGGACTATCTGATTCTATTGTTTTTTCCATCTCAGTATTTGAAGTCACAGTTGTAGCAATAATGTCAGTTTTCCATCCAGATTTCCTCGTTCACACTTCCTCTCTCAACCCCCATGTTTGCGCTGGTCATTGTAATACAAAGGCTCTGGCAGTCTGCAGCATAAAAAATACCTAAAAAAGTTTCTTGTCTCTTGCATAACAAATAATAGGAGTTTGGCTGCCCCTGAATTCCTTCCTCTTTTGTAAGACTGTTATGAAGACTTGATGCTGAAAATTGGGATCTGCTTAGAAACATGAACTGACTACAGAGATTCTTGGAATCACAGAATGCTTTGGGTTGGAAGGGACCTTAAAGATCACTCAGTTCCAACCCCCCTGCCATGAGCAGGGACACCTTCCACTAGACCAGGGTGCTCAGAGCCCCGTCCAACCTGGCCTTGAACACTTCCAGGCATGGGCAGAAGAGCCACTTTTGAATCTCTGAGGGGAAGAAAGGGAGTACCATTTAAACACAGGATGCTTCCCCGCACGTTTGCTCTGCTTATTTGTGTGCACATCCCTCGGCATCTACTTTTCCGATTTCTTTCAGGTGTCCCAGACTGGAAGGTGCCTGCACAACCAGCCCCTGCCAGCACGGTGGCACTTGTGTGGATCAGTGGTCGTGGCAGCAGTGTCACTGCAAGGATGGACTGACGGGAAAGCACTGTGAAAAATGTGAGGAGGAGGTTTCACTGTCTTCAACACACACCTAACTATGGCTCAACCAAAGGCCATTAAGAGTTTCTTTTCAGGGCCACGGGATAATGAATTTTATAAAATAATGACAACAAGCAGCGTGTTGCCTCTTAAGCAGTTTAAAAGTCCACAATGGACTGTTGTCCTTTCATGAGCTAAGAATGGCAACAACTTAAATGCATAATGTTTTCTACTCTGTATATTGCATTTCAGGTAACTTGCACTCGTTGAAAGTACTGCTTCCCAATAACATATAATCCGTAACTAAAATAAAGGTATCCCATAGGAGGGATTTGTCTGCTATGGGGAGGTAAGAGGGTAAGCGAAAACCCCTTCATGTAAACAATGAGTTCATGTGCTTATGGCTCCTCCAAACTAAAGTTCTTTTCATCAAATTGACTGTGGATCATATGCAAGAAAATACTGTAAATGTAAATGCAAACGAGGCATTTACGCTCGGGGGTGATTAACTCTCATAGGAGTAGCCTTGTAAGTCAATATGGGATTGTCCAGGAGAGCAAAGTGATTTATTTACGTGTAGTTGTAGTATAATGACTGGGCTTTGTTTTTTTACATGTCTCATTATTGTTTAGCTGATTTATATGCTTTTATTGCGCTGGTTTACAAAAGAATTTAGCCATAATTTTAACAGCATTTGGTAGTCAATGCTCTGCCTTTTATACTCACTTTTTTTTTATGCCATAACAAATAGAAACTCGTTATCTCTGCCCTGAAGAGCTTAGAGTTCAATATATCATGAAACCCTGCTTGCAGTAATGGAAACAGTAACATCCCTGGGAAGGAATTACAGTTCTGAGAGCCAAATTTTTTTCCCTACTCCCTCACTTGCTCCCTAGTGAGTTTTAATTTACTATTGACTGATAGCAGCAGTAAATTTCTCGCACACTCCCACTCTCAAATACACATTCTGGTGGAAGCCAAAGAGTAGAGGGACTGCAATTGCCATTCACTCCTGCTCCCCCCCTTGACCTGCTCTGAACTCGATCTCTGCTCCAAGGGAAAGCGGTCGCAATTAGGCAGATGATGGCTGTAATGAGCTGCATGCTCAATGCTTGCCTGTCCTTGTCCCAGATATTACTGCTGACACGGCCTTGTCGCTGGAAGGCAAGGGACGGCTCGACTACCACATGAGCCCCAACAAGAAGCGGGACTACCTGATGAGACTTGGGGCTCGGGGTGCTGGCGAGGCCCCTCCCGGCGTGGAGCGCTTGGAAGTGAAGTTCAGGACAAGGAGCGAGAATGGAGTTTTACTCCATGTCCAAGAAAGCAGCAACTTCACTACCGTGAAGGTAAGATTACAGCTAATGCCGAGTTTGATTTGATTGGACTGCCTCGTGTGCAGTGATCAAAATCGCGTTTTTCCATTACTCTTGCTGTTTCCTGTATAAAATATTAGGTCTTTAACGGAGCCTAGGCATTGCTCCAGTATCATTCATCTTCTCAACAATTCCCTTCCTATTTGCCAAGGTATCAGAGGATCTCGATGGTTTTGTATCTAATCAGTTTTGTCTAGACTCCAAATAGTGACTGTTTTAAGGCGGCACGAATGGTGCTCATTGCCATGGTTATTATCATCATTACACTTTACAGAAAAAATCATTTTGTTATTGGCCTTTTATCTTCTGATTTTTCGAGCCTTGAACCCAGACCCTCCTTAAGCTAGCAAATGATTGCCAAAAAGTTTTCATTAATTCCTACCAACATGGCTCAAGCTTATCAAACTAGGAAGTGAGGGATAACTGGAATTCATGAGGTTACTCACAGACCAGTGTCAATGTTAAATTATTTTGGCATACATAGCTGAATTAATGCTTCAAATGCCACACTGTTTGGGGGGGAGTTTTTGGGGTTTTTTTCTCAAAGAGCTTATTGCTGCAGAAGTTACCTTTCTCAAGAGAAAGCGATGGTTTGGTTGCTGGCGATGACTCAGGCCATTTACTCATAACTCTAAATGAGTACAGCAGTGATGTTGGCAAGCCCCTTTATTGGGTTGGTGTAAGCTCCAAGTTTCCTTGACTGCTGCAAGGCTTTCCAAGTTTTTCTTCCCTGACTTTTAGAGAAATTCGTACAGAAATTCACACTTTCTAAGCTTCAGCCCCATGGATATTCTCCACCTGCCTAGTCAAGAGTTACGAAGCTTTCCTGACACACCGGCTGCATTTAAGAAGCAAGTCTGCACTACTTCCCTGGCATATGCTTTTACCACATCATTTCATAGGAAGGTTCTGCCTCGCTCATATTAGCAGATAAGATCTCATTATTTTGACTTCTAGAGAGAAAAAACCTTTTTCTCTCCCCTAGCAGAATTTGCTAGGTGAGCTCTCCAAGCATTNTGCCTTTCCTGGCTGAAAGCACTGGTGCTGTGTTTATGCAAACACTTTTTTTTGTTAATATTGGTGAAATTATACAAGCAAGCAGAGGGTGTCAAGTCCCAGTCCCAGCTGTGCAAGGGCAGAGAGCAGAGGTTTGCCTAGTACCAGATGCAGAAGTTTGAGGAACTAGAGGTAACATCGGCGTGCCGGTCATTGCCAGGTAGTTCCCAGGTGATGCTAGTTAGTAAAACTGTAGTAATTTAAGTGTAGCTGATAGAGTGTGGCCTCTGCACTGCTCCTCATTCCCAGAGTAGGTACCACAATGAGTATTCCCCTCAGTGGTGGCCCTAGATGTCAGTGAAGCCAACGCAGCAAAGGTATTCTTGTCATCTCCATCTACTCCTGGTGCAGAAGCTGGGCTTTATTAGGGACCCATCTTTACAATTCTTGTCAGTCTTCAAAACAGACAATTTTATAACTTGATTTTTGGGTCTTTTGATATGCTTGTTATCCAAAGTATTAGCATTCAGAGAAAACCTGCCATCTGTTTTTAATATTAAACTGTGCTAGGGAAAAGCTACGAGTCCTGTGGCTACTTTCAAGCCTTCACATTTTTTCCTCTTGTAGCTAATTGGTTTTGGTGTAGCTGGGACTGGAGTTAAACTAGAGAATCTCAGACCCACTCAGATTGTGAGCAGTTGAGTCACTAAATGATGGATGTAAACTTCCCCCAAAGAACCCAAGAGGGGGCTTTATGATATGAAGGCATCCTTAATCCATGTAAGATAGAAAACATTTCAGGTTACATTAAATAATGGCCAAATTCAGATGGAAAGTGCTTGCTCCAAAATCCACAACAAAGGAGGTGAGGGATTCCTTATTACTAAGGCTCTTTGTCACAGCTCATTTTCCTACAAATGCACATTTCAAGTAATTCAGTTAGAAGAAATGGGATAAATACAGGAGGTTAAAGGTGAAATTGCCTGTCTTGTCTTCCTTTATCTGGAAATCTTATCTGCAATCAGATTAAATTAGCATAAATGGAGCTCTAAGATCTCTGAACTGTACGGGTACAGGATGTGGATTACATTTTACCTGTATTAGCTAACATACTCCTGTGTGAGGGTGGTGAGGCACTGGCAGAAGTTGCCCAGAGAAGCTGTGGATGCCCCATCCCTGGAAGTCCAAGGCCAGGATGGGTTTTTGAGCAACCTGGTTTAGTGGAAGGTGTCCCTGCCCATGGTTCTATGCACATACCAAGTTATAGGAATTAATCAGAACATAACCCTTCTAAATGACATCCCATTCGATGAGCTATAAATCTAGCTATAAAGGCTAGTGCTCTGTTTTAGGACAAATAAAAACAAATTTGTTCAGTAAATGAGACTCGGAATATTAGTGAAGTTGAATCAGCCCTGTAGTTAGGAATATGTTTGCTTTAGTGGTTCATTCTTTTCATTATATTCTACTTGTCAGTTGCTCAGCTATTTAAATAAAACCCAGAAGTTCATGTTACACAATACTGTCAGCATCAGCCTTTGTTTCAAATTTAGAAACATGTTCTGCTTCAAGGCACCAAGAAGAAACATTACTTATCTTTTCTGGGCTGAAGCAGTCATGGACCAATCTTGTCTCTGGAAATTTTCTTTTCCAAATGCCCCATGTATATTATTTATGAGTCTGTTAGCATCAGTCACGTGCAATTTTAAAGAAACAAATTGGGTTAAACTATAAATCGGTATGGAAAATATCAGTTGCTGACAGGTAAATAATTCTACAGTTCTTTTCTAAGGTGGAATTAAAAATTTTGGTTCTGTGCTTGGTCTTGCCTGAAGCTTGGAGGATATTGTCTGGCATGGTATTTTCCTTTCTCTTTACATAAAGACCAAAATACAAGGCAGTAATTTTTATGGGGCATAAAAGACAGAATAAGACATAACAAACCAATTACAGGTTGCAGACATAAATATATGTATATATTTGTCTCAGTCAACCTTTTTATAGGTGATTATGGGAAATGGTGTTTAATATGTTTTAATAGTCTGTGTGGCTGCATTTGTAAATGTGGGATTTTCCCTGGGCTGTTTGATAGTTTAGACACATGCCACTTGTGTTTTATCAGTAACAAAAGCATCCTGTCTCCAAGGGCAGCTTTATCAAACAATACATTTTCAGAGAGTCCAAATTACTGCCTTCATAAATGAAGTGGATGCACGTATTAACCACTGTATCCTCCATCCAAATGGAATACGTGCTAGATGCATTCGTTCAGGCTGCTGCCAAGACATGAGCATGGTCTTACAGCCTTATTAAAGCTGGAGTGTCTGAACAAAGTCCTCATCTTGCATCACTGGAGAGGCAAATCCAGAGCATTTAACAGTTTCTGGAAAAGAGAGCAGCATTCTTGTAGCCAGTGTGTCACCTCGCAGTTCTTCCCAGGTGAATGTTATTTTTCCTGGAACAAAGGATGCAAGGCTTTGAGAGCTTTCAGCAAACCGGGGGCTTTGACCTTTCCTGGACTCTGCCTGTGCACGTCCTGCACGCTCGTGGTGCGGATCTCGGACTGACCGAGCCGCAGTGGGGAACACGGGATGGAGAGCACTTGTTCCATTTAATATGTGTGACCAAACATGCAGAGCACGGAAGGAAACTTGCAGCAAGTTTCAGAGCCGTCCTTCGTGAGCTTGCACAAGTCTGTGCACCCTCAGGAGGTCAGCCAACATACCCAAATTCATGCAATATTTGGGAAACCAGCAGGGTTGGATGTTGGGGGTTCTTTATAAGCTCCTACATCTTAAATGCAGAATTTGTACTGATCTCATTTTGGGATCTTAATAAGAGGTTTCAAATCCCACATCTCATGATTCAGTAGAATTGTGAGGCGTCATTCTTAAGAGAAAAAGCCAAAATATTCTTCCTTTTTTCTCTAGCAGTTCACAAGTTTTAAAGTTGTTTGCTCAAGAAAGCACTGTTTGAAAATTCTCACAAAATCATGCACTTTACATCTCTTCAGAAAGTTTTCTGAAATACAGCTGGTTTTCTGCAAAATACCAATTAGCAGAAAAAGCAGATATGAAATGGGACTCTTGCTCAAACCGTGCCATGCCTTATGCGTTCCTACTGTGTCGTAATAAAAACTGTTGGCAATTTTCTTGGGCAAGGACAACATCTGTTCACTCTGCAAAGCATTTTCCACACTTGCATTGAAGGAGGAGGAAGAATTATTCTTTCTCTGGTTAAAATGTGTTGTCATGTGCATGTCCTATAGCTGGCTTCTCAATAGGACTAGCCAGGGAATGGGTGGGTGGCAGCTCTAAGATGCGATTATTCTGCAGAAGTTTCTACAACGTGATGTGTTTAATTCTGGCCGAATTTTTAGTTCCAAATAATTAATGCCTTTTTAATACAAAGCAGTTATTTGGGGAAAAATATACCCGCCCCAGCTTTCTATTGCACCAAAGCCACATGTTACTGTAGCTGTACCGAGTAGGCATCGCACTAGTTACGTGTGTAGGAGTTGTTATGTGATACCATTTAAACATTACGCCTCATGTGTTCTTCTGACCAGATAAAAGGTGGGAAGGTGCACTACATATCCGACGCTGGAGTTGCTGGGAAAGTGGAAAGGAACATCCCTGAGGTGTATGCTGCTGATGGCCAGTGGCACTCAGTCCTCCTGGAGAAGAACGGCTCTGCCACCGTCCTGTCGGTGGACAGGACTCACAGCCGGGACATTCTCCATGCCACACAAGACTTCGGTGGGCTGAATGTCCTCACCATTTCTCTGGGAGGAATTCCATCCAGCCAACCTTTCAAGAGCACAGTTGCAGGTAATTTTTTAATTTTTTTTTTTTAATAGAGTGCACATAAGCACATTTGAACAGATAAAGAATCTCTGCTGGCTTTCAGGTTGCACAAAGTCCTGTAATTCTTTATTAGTAGTTAATATATTTCCATCCTTTGCCAGAAAAAATGCAAATTGAATGACCAAGGATTACAGACCTTGTTCCTTTAGTACACACTGCAGGCTTCTTATTTCCAAAAGCAGGCACTCCATCTGCAGGGCTTTTCTGAGAGGGGAGGTTGCTTGTCTGTACATCAGTTGATAAAAGTTTGTTACCCTAATGGAGAAGAAAGGATCTATTCTTTACCTGAGTCAGAATCTGGAAAATCAAGGCAAATCTTTCATTTGGGCAAAAATGCTAAACAAAAACTTTGTAGGGATTTGGTAAATACTGCAGGATTTAGCCGGTTAATAATATGATTAAAATATATTCTGCAACTCCAACTTCCTCCTACTTTATCATGCTGTCACATGAAGAATAGGATTTGTTTCTGAGCAAGGACAATAAGGAACCACCCTGTGACTGATGTCTAGCTGTTAAGAAGTAAATCAGTCTCCCTTAAGAGTTAAAGTAACTGTCTCAAACACTGGCAAGAGAAGTAGATAACACATATTTGTTATCATTTCCCAAGTGCTAAGTAAAGATGGAAGTGATTTTTAGCTGCAAAACGTGAGATACTCCAGACAATACAGATGTATTTTTCACATATTTTTATATTGAAAAATCTTCCTGGCTTCATGAATTGTGACCAGATAAAGTATTTTTGAGTGGAACAAATTCACACTTTACACTTGTGTATTGTGAATATGTATGAAATGTGGTACAAAATCATGTGGATGCTGTGTTGACCTTTATCCTTTTTTACATGTATGTTTTATGAGCAGCATGTGCATGGAAAAAGCAGAGGCTTGTAGGAAAACTGAAACAAGAAAAATTGAGGATACTAACCTCTCACCACTGCCCAATGCTGTGGCAGACAAATTAGGAGTGTCTGGCTTCCATTAAGCACACATAGTCCAAAATCTCTCATTCATATGATTTTATTTTATTTTAATACTGGATTACATTGTGTTCAACATACCATGGATTTACAAGGCGCTGGTATAAAACTCTGCATGAACTCAGAGTCAAAAATATCTGCAGTGAAGATATTCAGTGAAGATACGAATATCTGACAGGGCTGTGAAGTTGGTGTGTGCAGTAAAATTTCCAAATTCAGGTAGATATGACAAATTCCCCATTGCTGTTTATCACATCACTACTGCAAGGAACCACCACGCATGCAGCAAGGCGATCATCACTTCTGCCTGGGCTCCCACCTGAACCTAAATCTTCAGGCCTGAGGATGATAAACCTTTAATACCATCTCATGCAACTCAAGTATATTTGCTATGTCATGACAGGGTGGTATCTGTCTCTGTGTACCATTTTGCTACAGCTCCAAGCAAGGATCACTGTAAGGTTGCACTAGCTCAAAACCCTTCCAGAAAGGATTTAGTCTGGGGAACACAGAGAATTATTAGGCTGGCAAAAGACTGGATTTTCCTGTGGCCTCAGCCACTGCACAGAGCCTGGGGATAATTCCGTCTCCCTGGGCCCTCACAGCACTGAAAGTTGCTGTAGAGTAGAACTGCAACCAAGGTATGGGAAGTTTGGGAAAAGGCTACTCAAGATTCAGAGATATAAAAGCATTGCCGTGAATTTAGGGTACGGTAGGACTGGAGACTTAGCTGAAGCGCAATAAGGAAACTCAAATAATGTTTGGTGCTAGCACAGCCGAACCAGCTGCCCACAGGTTTCTCTGTGGGAATGATAAGAAGTTTTAGAAATATGGGAAAACCAGGAGACAAAAGCATTTCAGTATATTGAATGAAGCCATTAGAAGGCATATTTATTCAAATCCAATTTAAAAACATAAAGTACCGTTACAATAGATGTTTCCCTCTGGCAACCGTGTGAATTCTTGGCTTATTTAGTGAACAGCGGAGCTTGTACTGTGCTGTTGACAGTGCACACTCAGCCTTCAGTCCCCAGCATGACTGTCCCTTTTTCTCCTAGGCTTCGACGGCTGCATTTCCTACATCAAGTACGGCGGGGAGAGCCTTCCCTTCGCCGGCAAGCACAGCCTCGCCACGCTGTCCAAGACGGACCCCTCGGTGAAGATCGGCTGCCGCGGCCCCAACGTGTGCGCCAGCAGTCCCTGCTGGGGCGGGCTGATGTGCATCAACCGCTGGTTCGCCTACCAGTGTGTGCCTCCGGGCGCCTGTGCCTCCAGCCCCTGCCACAACGGGGGCACCTGTGAGCCCGGGCCCCACGCCGGCTTCACCTGCAGCTGCCCCAAGGCGTACGCGGGACGGACGTGCGAGACTGTGGTGGCCTGCCTGGGCGTCCTGTGTGCCCCTGGCCACGAGTGTAGGGCGGGCATCAGCGGTGGCCACGTGTGCCTCCCGTCGCCGCACCCCACCGAGCTGTCCCTGCCGCTCTGGGCCGTGCCGGCCATCGTGGGCAGCTGCGCCACGGTCCTGGCGCTGCTGGTGCTCAGCCTCATCCTCTGCAACCAGTGCCGAGGGAAGAAGGCAAAGGGGCCGAAAGAGGAGAAGAAAACAAAGCAGAAGAAGAAAAAAGGGAGCGAGAATGTGGCGTTTGACGACCCTGACAACATCCCGCCCTATGGTGATGACATGACTGTCAGGAAACAGCCCGAAGGGAACCCGAAACCCGACATCATCGAAAGGGAAAACCCTTACCTCATCTACGACGAGACGGACATCCCGCACACCACGGAGACGATCCCCAGCGCCCCGCTGGCATCCCCCGAGCCCGAGATCGAGCACTACGACATCGACAACGCCAGCAGCATCGCCCCCTCCGATGCCGACATCATCCAGCACTACAAGCAGTTCCGGAGCCACACTCCCAAGTTCTCCATCCAGAGGCACAGCCCACTGGGGTTCGCCCGGCAGTCCCCCATGCCCCTGGGCGCCAGCAGCCTGACCTACCAGCCCGCCTACGGCCAGGGCTTGAGGACAACATCCCTGAGCCACTCGGCGTGCCCCACTCCCAACCCCCTGTCTCGGCACAGCCCCGCACCCTTCTCCAAGTCCTCGACGTTCTACAGGCACAGCCCAGCCAGGGAGCTGCACCTCGCCATCAGGGAAGGGAGCCCGCTGGAGATGCACAGCGAGGTCTGCCAGCCCGGCATCTTCAACTACGCCACTCGGCTGGGGAGGAGAAGCAAGAGCCCACAGACCATGGCGAGCCACAGCTCCCGCCCGGGAAGCCGCCTGAAGCAGCCCATCGGGCAGATCCCGCTGGAGACGTCTCCTCCCGTGGGGCTGTCCATTGAAGAGGTGGAGAGACTGAACACCCCTCGCCCCAGGAACCCCAGCATCTGCAGCGCAGACCACGGCCGCTCCTCTTCGGAGGAGGACTGCAGGAGGCCGCTGTCCCGGACGAGGAACCCGGCCGACGGCATTCCCGCGCCCGAGTCCTCCTCCGACAGCGACTCGCACGAGTCCTTCACCTGCTCCGAGATGGAGTACGACCGGGACAAGCCCGTGGCGTACACCTCCAGGATGCCCAAGTTATCCCAGGTCAACGAGTCGGACGCGGATGACGAGGACAACTACGGCTCCAGGCTGAAGCCCCGGCGGTACCCGGGGCGCCGCGGCGAGGGCGGGCCCGTGGGGGCACAGGCAGCCGGCACCGGGGAGAGCTCCCTGCCCGGGAAGCTGGGGCAGCAAGCGGGAAGCTTCAACTGGGACAACCTCTTGAACTGGGGCCCGGGCTTCGGGCATTATGTGGATGTTTTCAAAGATTTGGCATCGCTTCCTGAAAAAACAGCAGCAGCAGCAGCAGCAGCAGCAGCAGTGAGTGAAGACAGCAAAGGTGGTACAGCGAAGCCTGTTCCCAAGGAAGGGGAAGCAGAACAGTATGTATAGGCTTTGTCTCCTGGTATTGCCACAGTGCAAAGCCGCCGGGACTGCTCAAACCATTATATGGTTGTAGAAAATCCAAGGTCAGCATCTGAACCCCAGGCCAGTCTGGTTGGAGGAGACTTTAAAAATAATAACCATTATGCTGCTGAAAGAGACTTAAGACATTTTTAATTTAATTATGCTTGGATGAATTTATTTCTCCTGCATGCATTGTATTTGCAAACCAGATATTCGGCATGCAGCCTTTGGAAAGGATTTCCTATTTACCATTGTTTGGTTCGTGATTCTTAAATTAATAATGCTTTGTTCTGAAAATGAACTAATTTTTTGTTTCCATTGTGAAGGATGTGCATATTGTCTCCAGCTACTAACATGTTTTGCGATGCAAGAGTACTGAGGATTTTGTTTTCCTTAAGAAGCGCATGGAAGTAAGATGGTGAATGAAGGAATTACAGTAGTGAGGTGTCTCAGAAAATGTAGTTACCATATCCTGCAGTTGCTCACATGTGACTTTATGGATGAAATCAGCTTGAATAATTGCTGGCAACAGTGCTTGCTGTAAGTCTTATTCCATACAAGAGGTGCTAGAAGCAGCTCAAGCCAGTCAGCACTTTAGGAGTTATTTTTTTTTGTTCCGTTTCAGTTCGTTTATTTGTTTGTTTCAGGTTTCTTTCTCTCTTTTTCTTTTGTTTGTTTGTTTAGTTTGGGGTTTTTTTGACAAAGTTGTGTGAGAGCTTCTGAATCTCTATGAAATGTTTTTGGGGATGCTTACTTAATCCTGGTCCCTTCCTGACCCCACCTCCCCCCAGTGATTCCTGATGGTCATTTGTCAGCCCAGCCCAGCCCCCTGGGTCACAGCAGCAGGAGCAAGGGACAAACCTCTCAATTCCCATATCTCTTGGCCTCTCAGCTTGGCTGTGCTGCTGCTGCAGCCTGTGCTTGTCCCCTGATTCCATTTTCCCATCTGTACCAGGGTTCCCTGCCTCACAGGGCTGTTGTGAGGGCTAATTAGTTAACTCGTCTGAAGTGCTTCGACATTATAAAGCACTATAATAAGTATTATCATAATTATTATTAAAGCACTGCCTAGCCTCTGTGACCTTGGAGTGGCATTTTCTGCATTCTATGATTTTCTGTGATGGAAACTTTGAAGAATTATTTATTGTATAGAAAATTACTGCACTCTAGCATTTTGGAGCGGATATGAGGGAAAACTACTTGTAGATTCATTAATGTAGCTTACCAGTTGTCCCCAGTTCCCCAAAGTTGTAGGTATAATAGAACCTCACAAAGTTCTTACATCTTCATGCAGATCTGATGAACCTATTGTACTGTGTAAAAACTTCAATTTTTTTTTTTTTTTTTTTTACCTAAGCTGTGTTTTTATATCAATATTTTCCTATGCTGAATAGTTTTCTTACTTTCAGGGAAGGTAAGAAAAATACTTTTTTTACATTTGTTACTTATGTAACATCCATATTTTTCACATTTTGATAAAATTGTAACATACTGTATGCTTTCTACCTGTAAATGCCAATAATAGAATTAAAATATTTATTTAAAATCTTTAGTGTGTGTTATTGGAAACCTTTTGTCTTTTCTCTCTAGTTTTCACTCCTTGATCTTCACTTTTAGGGTTTAAGTTACAAGGTTTTTAAGCTATATAAACTTTTTAATCAGAAAACAGGCTTTAAGAAGCAAGTACCTGTCTAAGGAAGATGGAGAAGAGTATCATGAGGTTGTTGAGCCTAAGATAATGTCAAAAAGTGCCAAATCTACTTTCATATTTCTAATAAAATAATAAAAGCTGTATTTTAGTCCATAGGGTTTTATCAGCAGCAACTGGTTTCACATTTGTTAACCACGATTTCCACCTCTGCTCCAAGCTGGAGCTTTCCAGTACACAGAGAGTGAGGAGTGTGAGAACAAGAGCTTTCTGTCATAAAGCAGCAGTTGAACAATAAATAACTGCATTCTTTTATACTTACAAAGGGATAAATCAGAGCTTGGACAACTTCTTGGAGAATGCAGAGAGTGAAAAAGTTAAGGCTGCAGGCAAGAGGTGAGTTCTGAGGTTACACTTTGAATCAGTGGTAAGTGTAAAGAACTTAGAAAGAGGACAACGATTCAAGGGGGTTTTATGTGTTACTTGTTTGTTTTAGGGTTTATTTTGTCTCAAAACTGGCAATTAGGAACCATCTCTTTTGGGCTAAAAGTGCTCCCAGCTTCATCATGCCCCACAAAAGTGAAAAGATAGTGGACCAAAGTAGCCCACATTGGTATGTAAGTAGTTTCATCTGAAATAACATGAGATCCACAAGTGATTTCAGAGTTTGAGGAGCTGCTTAATTAAACATCTGTTAAAAAGCTGTATGTTTAGTTTGAATATTATCCTTTAATACAAACTGTACCACATCCAAGCAGTGATTTTAATAACACATGAAAACTTTAACAAATGAAAGCTTTTAAATGTAACACTAAACATATTGAGGGCTGTGGTATGCCAGTTAAGCATTCTGAAATTATCAAAAAGTTTTGCTAAGGGGAGAATAATATACAATGTGGACTTACACAAAATGTATGTCATAACTTTAGCAAAGCTTACAATTTATCGAGTGGTAGTGTGTTCTTCTAAATTTTGACACTTTATGGTAGACAAATGTATATTTTACTGGTTTCCTTGTTTCCCTGTTGCTGAGAAGCGTAGAGATGTTTTTGACACTTAAACATACGATCCATTTCTGCCCTTTTTTTATAATTCTTTCATGATGAGGATCAGCAAAGGATTCCAAGGGAATCATGCGGGGCAATCATCTGAAGTTATCAGTTGTGAGGGAGCGAGCTGCATAATGCCCGTGGCTCATCATGAGAACGACACGGTCCCGTTTCAAGATCTGGGACATATTATAAGTCATAAATATGTGGAAAGAAAAACAGTCTGCACCGCTCACTGCGGTGCACAGGAGCCTCCAAACACATCTCATGTCAGCAGTTTGTCTCTGACCTGCCTTTCTGCTCACAGATTGCTGAACAGTCTTTGCCATCTCAGGTGGAGATGTTTTCTCCTGATGGTGTTACTAATTAGATGACAACGGACAGGGAAATGGCAGATTTACTTGGCATTCTCTTGTTTGCCTATGAAAAGGGAAATATAAGAATACTGTGATTTGTGGTAGAGGAATAAATGAATAAAAGGAGTGAAGACTAGATTTATCTGATTCAAGACTTTTCAGTATTTTTCATCAAAGTTTTCTAGCTTTAAAACCACAAAATTAATAATAAAACACGTTACATTGAAAAGTAATGTGAAGTCCCACATTTTGGTGAAAACATCCTCCATCAGGAATGAGACTGTGAGTCTATGCTGCAGACCACAACCTGTGTCGGGGAGTATCGGTTAGCAGTGCAAAATCCAGCTGGAGCCACATTACTCCAGTCTGGGAATGAGAGGGCTTGGGGCTGGAAGGGGGTGCGGGATCTCACTGGTGTCTTCAAAAGCAGGAGATGGAGCCAGCCAAAGGACTCGACCTGCCAGTGTTCATAAGGTGAATTGGATGTGGTGGAAACTCTTTCAGAGTACTGTGTTGTCTTGGTTTAGAAGACAGGTGACTGCCAGGGGAAACCAGATCCTCCCTTGGAATAGAGAATGTAAACCCCCCACCTCCAAATTGCTATAATTTTGAAATAATGGGGCTTTCAGGCAAAGATATGGGGATAGGAATACCAGTTCTTTACTCAGAATAATTACAAAGTACAAAGGTAGTGGTACAGAGGAAAGAACAACAACAAACAAAGAATCCCAGAAACTCTGACAGAGTCAGAATACGACCTGACACCCTGTTGGTCAGGGTGTGGGGAGCAGTCCAAAGTGAGTCCTCCTGGAGTGGCAGATGTGGCTCCGTTGGAGTAGAGGTGATCCTGTAGAAAGGGTCCGGTGGTGACAGGATGGGTCCAGTTTTCCTCGGGGAATCCAGAAAAAAACCAGCTGCTCTGGTGTCCTGAGTTACAGGTTTTATGCAGGTAGAGAGGCTTCAGCTCCTCCCACTGAGTAGAGCATCTCCCAATGGAGTGATGAGATGTTATCAGTCACAACAAGAGCCTTAATGGCTCATTCACAGGTGATATCCCCTTGGGGGAGGATGGGTGGAGGAGGAGATAAGGAAGCACTGCCCCATCTGGTTTTAACGATTGACCCATTAACAGAAGGCACCTGCCCTCTTTCCCCTGGAGTTACAAGAGGTGAAAATATCTTTCAACCGGTTTCAACAGATGAAAATAGAATAAAATTTTTGGTTATATATTGCAACCCAAGACATGTGTGTTTTTATTGTAGAGTGTGTTCTTGAAGCACCAAATTCAAGTATTATTCTTCAGTGTTAGGATGTGTAAATGGTATTTTCTTAACTGAATTCCAGAAGAGGCTCCTAATTATGGATCCTTTGAAACTGGGAAGGAGAATGAGGAGAAAATGATGATTAAATCTTCTCCTCATTCTCCTTCCCAAATTCAAAGGATCCATAATTAGGAGATTGATTAGGAGAAAAGTTTGCTATTTTATGAAGTAGGCCTGAGGGAAGAAAGCGAAAAGGTTGATCTCTTCGCTTTATCATCCTAACGTTTTACTGTTCACCGTTTTATCCTTTTCCATGACCATCTATGTATTAATTCCACCATCCTTCCCTCTGCTCTTTGTTCATCCCAATGTGCTCCCTTTGGTTTTCTATAAGCAGCACTTAATGAGGATGACTGACAGCATGTGGTTAGGTTGCCAGTCAGCATCACAACCTGTCCTTTTAAAAATTTAGATATTTGCACACAACTGGCCTTTCCTACATTTTGCATGAACATCATCTTCCATTCAGCCATCTTACAAGAGCTTTTTCCAGCAGTAAAATATGGTTGGATTCTTAGTTATTTTTACAGCCTTTTCCTAGTGATGTTTAGGTTTCATCATCCTTCTGTACTGAGATGATCAACGGTGCATAGAGTCTTTCTAAGTTGGACTGTGATTTTAAAAGCACCTTTATCTCTAGGCTTCACAAAGTAAATCCTCAAGAGACTCACCTTTCAATTTTAGGGTCACATATATTTCATTTATGAGCATGTACAAAAAAAATAATAAAAATAGTAATTCCCACATGGATAACCAGTATCGGTTTTTTTAAGTTGCCATTTTTGGTGGGGAAGAAAAAGACTCTCCATGCATGGTTCCAAGAAAGTATTTTCAGAAATTCTGAGCAATTTTCTGCAATTTTCAGAAGTCTCCACCGAGCACTTTTTCCACTGAGAACACCCAAAGGGCTTTAGGCCGGCACGGTGCCTTGAGCCAGTCAAATGGCAGCATTCCATTTGCATTGATAGGGATCTCACTGTGCCTGCTTGGAGCTTGACTTCATCCCAGTCTTACACAATCTTCCCACTCCTTTCAGTGTGGGCCAAATGAGGGTCCAGCAAGGTGTTGCTTTCCTTCCTCCCGTACAGCTGGCAAGCACACCTGGCAAGAGATGGAGAATGAGCAGAAATGGCTCCTCCTAACCCTGGGAAACACGAATGCTAAACTACATTCATTTAAGTTTAATTTACATCCTTGCAGAGGGAGCATTTTCAGGGAGTCACCAAACAGTATCAGCTAGAAGAAAAAAAGGACGAAAGCCCCACATCAGAAAATTTTGTCAGTCGGGACAAAGCAACAGCAAAGGGGTTAAAAACGTTTCAATCTTTCTAGAGTGAGCCCCAAGGATGACGTGTGATATCTCAGATAACTTACATGTTGTGTCTTCAGTCAGGAGAAGAAAGTGGAGCAGACATTGGAACAGGCTTTCAAGGGAAGTGGTGGAATCATCATCCCTGGAAGTGTTCAAAAAAGGATGTGTCACTTGGGGAGATGGTTTAGTGGTGGACTTAGCAGTGCTTGGACTGGATGATCTTGGTTGGACTGGATGATCTTGGAAGTCTTTTCCAGGCTAAATGATTCTGTGACACGTATGCATAGCAACACACATCCGTGGACATTCAGTCCACATGGCAATTAATACCCTACAAATTCCCTGTCAGGACTCCACGCTTGGAAAACAGATTAGCAACCTGCCTCCCCCCAGCCATAAGAGCCCGAGCCACTGTTCCGTGTGATACCGTGCGTTCCCCTAAAGATCTGTGGCTCTTTGTGCAGCCCGTCAGACAAGGAGCAGGGAAAATAAACAGGTCCCTGTCTTCCCGTTTGTTGGTTTATTTCCCCTGAGCCTTTTAAAAGCCAGAGTCTGATTTAGTAATTAGTGTTTCTCCTTGCATATCTTGTGCAATTAGCTAGAACAGCAAATTAGGGAATAAGAAATAAACATTAATATAGAAAACAAACATTAATATAGAAGAACATAGGGGATGAGAAATGGATATTGATGAATCATTCAAAAAGCATATTTTGGTGCAATAATCTAGAATCCTTACAAATAATCACTGTAATTTCCTTTAAAATACAACTCTTTCAATAATGCAAGTCTTTATTAAAACAATTTGTTAAACCTTGGCAAAGAAACTATGTGACAGCATCGTTTTACAAGAATTCCTTGTAGTTCATAGAAAGCTAAGTGAGAGCTGGAATGGTTTGTCTCTCTTAAAACAACTGATGTTAAGCATATTAAAAAGGAAAATGAGTAATGTTTTAATATATACTTTTTTTTTACACCTGTAGAATTCATCACAATCATCAGAACAGGCTGGACTTTGTAGAGCTGCGTAACCCCATGTGGCAGGGAATGCCTTTTCTGTGATGGTGACACCTCCCTGCTTTGCAGGAGGGGCTGTAATCAACATGACATGTTCTTCTGAACTCCTGCCAGAGGCAGCCTGCAAGTTTTGAGAAAGAGCAGTGAGTTCTGATAAAGAAAACCCACCCTCAGCCTCGGAATACTTGGACCAGGCTGGTGTCCCAAGGCAGCCATCACTTTTGATATTGCCAGGACAACATTCCTAACTGCCTGTGAATTTCTGCCTAAACGCTCTTTTACAAGGGAGAAAATGCTTTTGTAGAGGGGAAATTGATTGGTATTTCAGTCCGACCCCGTTACTGTCACCAGGAAAAAGGACAGGCAAAAGCTTTCGGTTAGGAGGGACCTTAAAAATCACCCAGTTCCAACCCCCCTGCCATAGGCAGGGACACTTTCAACTAGACCAGGTTGCTCAAAGCCCCATTTCTAAACTGGCCTTGAGCACCTCCAGGGATGGGGCATCATAGTTTCACCTGACTGCTGTTCTGGTTTTGAATTAGTCTATATAAGCAACACAAACTGGAAACTAGGGGGGCTTTTTTGAGATTTAATCAAAGCTGAAAGCACTCAAAGGTAGCAGGATGTAAGAACGCCATCCTTTGAAAGCCAAAAATTAGTGTATCTAATCTACTGGAGCACTCTGACATTTCAGCAATTGTTTTATGGAATTGCATAAAACTCTGGCTTCCCAGAAATGCCACAGAAAAGCAAAATAACCAGATTATTTTATCCATGTCAAATACACTTCTATTAAAATTACCCACAGAATCTCCAGTGCCCTGACTGCACTTACAGCACCACCCAATCACTCAAAGCACAACAAATAGAAAAGTGATCCTGATGGAACAAATAGGTCCCTGAGGATGACAATTGCTCTCTACTGCTCCTGAGGGAGGTCATTCCTGGTAAGTGCCAGTGATGCTCAAACCTAGTAGCCATAGTTTTATTAGGAAATTACTTTACAGCTGGGGCAAATCACGCAGTATGTATGGGTGTCACTTGGAGCTCTTCTAATCCTGTTATGTTTAAGGGCTTGATCCATTTTTTTCCCCAAAGTAGTTTGCAGCTCGAGTCTTGTGAAAGAGGTAAGAAACGTTGTTACTTCAACAGAACTGATTTTTGTGATTGAAGTTTTTAATTGCAGTGAGGTGGGAGTTTATTATGAGGGCTATTGAATTCTGTTCATTTTGACTCTTTTCCTACTGTTACCAGAAATTCTGTTGTTGTTTGTTGTTCTGTACCCCATTTGGTTTTCTCACTGTTAGTTTTATTCACCTGTTCTTAGCTGTAAGACCAAGGGCAGCTTTTTATGAAGCTAATGCTGCAAATGGCATCCCCCTGAAACTTTTCAATGCTTTTTGTGGCAAAGGGGGCCCATCTTTTTCATTGATTTGAGGGCACTCACTGAATAAATGCATCTGACGAGGTTCTGAAGCTTTGTCAAAGTTTCCTCTGCCTTCTCATTTTGGTTGCTTCTGTTTTGACTTTAAGATGTCCCTGGATGTTTGTCATGGGAAATGAGCTTGGCTGTTTGCTTTGGTTTAAGTGACATTCAATACTCTGAAGAGAGAAGTGGAGTATGACAGGTCTGTAATTGGGTCAATTTTTCTTTTTCCATCCATGAAATAGCCAGGCATGTACATATCTAACTGTTCTGCCCGTGCAGTACACCATGTCCTGGATTTTTAATAGGGTTCCTCTGCAGCTAGTTTTGAAATGTGTTTTTTTTCTTGCTGTTTTTACACTTATAAATGAATCTTGTAGAGCACTGAGAGTTTTTCATCTGGAAAATGTCAGTGACAAGAGAAAAGCTGTGGTATGAAAACTAAGAGAACCTTTTCCAACTTGTCTGATCAGCACTTCCCTGCCCTTTGGCAGGAGACACTGTCACTTGGTGGAAAACAAAGCTGCAGACTTCATAGTGCCTGGAAAAAAAAAGGCAATGGGCGAAATTGTGGGGTTCCTGAACAACAAGCAACAGGTTGTGAAGCTAAAATATACCTTTGATAAATGGTTTTAATTGGATTAAATAGCGCAGATTCCTAGGTCTAACTGCCTCATGGTGTTTTTTGCCCTGAGGAGTTTTTAGTCCTGGTGCAAAACTGGCCTCTTTTTGCTGAAAACAAGGGCACTTGGCTGGTTTACAGCAGCTGGTTCTCTGTGGTTAGTTAAGAACAGCAGCACAGGTCCGCAGACATCTGTGAGTAGTTGCAGTAGGGGAAATCTGCATTAGTAGAAAAAATTCTTCCGTGTGAGGGTGGTGAGGCCCTGGCACAGGTTGCCCAGAGCAGCTGTGGCTGCTTCATCCCTGGAAGTGCTCAAAGCCAGGTTGGATAGGGAAACCTGGGTTAGTGGAAGGTGTCCCTGCCCATGGCAGGGGGTTGGAATGAGATGGGCATCAGGGTCCCTTCCAACCCAAACCATTCTGTGATTCTGTGATTCTGTGATTCTGTGATTCTGTGATTCTGTGATTCTGTGATTCTACCTACTCTCTTCTACCTAAAATTAGAAATTGCTTCTCTAAAAATAACTACACTTCTTCTACATCTTTGACTTAAAAATACAGTATGTGGGACATCAAGGGATGAGATAAACTGTGTTTAATCAGCTGTGGCCTGATATCCAGCTTGTGTGATATTAGCTGATAACACTTCCATAGCACTACTGAATTGCCTCCTCAGCTGCCGGAGTACAAGGAAGAGATCAATCCTCCCCTGCCGCCCCCGGCCCTGCTTTGTGTTTTATACACCTACAGCTGTAGGACATCTGCTGAGACTGAAGATCCTACATAAATAAGATGTTAATGTAAAAAATGTTATTTACATTACCTAAAATGAGAACTGTTAGGGAGATGTCCAAGAGCCTGTGTATCTTTCCTGTGACGGCTGGACAGAGATTCCTAAACAAAAAGCAGCAGGCAACCTAATGTTTTTAAGGGGTCCTTTACATTTTCCTAAACTCTTAAGCGTTCTGTGGCCCTTTATGGTCTTAACAGCTCTATTGTGCTCTACTTTCTTTCGGTTCTAGTGAGTTCTTCCCTCTGCTTATTGAGGATTAGGAGGTGATTGGGAGGGTCACACATGACTCCCAGATGACCTTCCATACTGACATAACCCACATGGGTGGAGAGAAATCCATGTCCACCTTTGAGAGGCACCAGGGTGCAGCTTCCAGTGTGAGCCTTTCCTTTTGCTCTCCTTTCTTCCAGGCTGAATTTGCTGCTAAAATAGTCAGCTGTCACACAAATCTTTTCTGTTTCATCTTTTTACTTCGTCCTGGGGTCCCTTTTCCTTGGTTATGCTGATCTCACACATAGACACAGGTGACACACAAGGAGTTGCCCATGGATTGTGATCCCATTTGTTCTGGAGAAAGCAGCCTCCAACTTTGCCAGGCTCCAGTGCCGATATGGCAAGCGCAGTCAGCAGGGGAAAACATGCCGTGTCAGCAGGATAATGTGAACAAATAAAACCAACAAATTATTTGTGGTTGGATGTTTGCTTCATGACTCTTTTGTCACTCAGCCGCCCTTCTCTTCATCGTGATTTTTTTCATTCCTGCTAAACTGCTCTGACATATTTTCCACTCCATACATCACTGAGGATTGCTGCCCTGGGAGCGGCTGCGGAAGGACAAATTCCTTCCTCTTTATTCCTGATTTCTGGCATTTATAGTGAGGAAATGGCCCTTCAGAGTGCGACTGGGTGCCCCTGGGGCTCGGGGATCACCTTGCAGCTCTTCAGCTGTCCGTGTTAAACTAGCACTCTGTACCTACTTGCTCACCACAGAATTAAAGGTAATAATAACAAGGTAATAGTAATACAATTAATAGCAGTAATAATAAAGGTAATAATAACAACACAATAAGCACAAGCCAAGTTGTGAGGTCTCCTGCTGATGAGAATCTGGTAAGGCCGTGCTATGTTTTGAGGATGTTCTGTCCTTCTTATAAAATCTGGTCATTTCCAAACTCTTCTGATCCCAAATGTTTAGAACTGCCATGAGGCAGTCAGGTGTTTTAGGTTATGCCTGACAGTTTGAGTCCAGCTATCTACAGCCTCCGTGATGCTTTGGAGCCAGTGCAGAGCTTTTATGTTTGCAGCCCACTTGGAGCGGATTTACATGACCACATCCCTGTTTCCCAGCTGGCTTCCCAGGAGCTAATCAAGCAGAAGAAAATCAAACCTGGCTTCTTTTGAACCCTGGGTGTTCAGAGGAACTCACAGACTAGAACCAGCAGGGTTCCTCAATCCCAGACCCGGACTGCCCAGAGCCATATCTGATCTCAGAGCAGAGTAAGATGTGCCAGGTTGGTGGGAAGAGGCAGATTGTATTAGTGGGAGAGCCACAGCACAGCAGGGCATTGCTGCTGGGTGGAATCGGAGCAGAACAAGAAGAGAACTAAAGCAGAGGTGAGGCTGCTGCGTGGTAAGACCCAAAAACTACGTTATGGGCACGGAGGTGCACACGCACTCAGACTCCATGGGGATCTCATTCAGTACAAGATCCCAGCACTATGTTCCTGAAGTTGTGAGTTGTCTGCTATCCCAAAAATCGTGTCTGTGGAAGGACCTCCAGCACTGGGAGTGACAGCAAACACACTGCTTGTCTTGGGATGCTTTAAGGAACACGTGTTTACGGCAGTTGCTGATCCCGGTTTTAATGTTTCCACCAGGCCTGTGCTGAAAGACACACCATGCTTAGCAAATGTCTCTTTTGGACTCTCAGCCTTGGAGAATGGGCTAATGGGTGTCTTTGTGTGCTGCTTCTCATTTGGTGCTGCTTCTCCATAAGCAGCTGCTATAAAAATAGCTCAGTCAAACTCTGCACTCCAGGTTTGTGTGCACAAAGACGAGATGCAATTGCTAAACAGGCAGAGGAGAACTTGTATTTTGTTTTTTAAAAAATAAAAACAGATGCTATTGCCTTTTACCTTAGTGGAAATCCTGATTATTCCACAAACCAGCCCCTGCTTTACCAAGGTCTGCCTCTGATTATTTCACAAACCAACGCCTGCTGTACCAAGGTCCACCTCTCTGGGGTGTGCTGCAGTGGCTGGGGGTCTTTGCAGTGGGCTGCAGCCCCAACCCCCATCACACACCCAGGGTCCTGGGCACAGAAAACAGAGATGCATTCACATGACAGTGTTTATAGGTGAATACAGGTGCTGAGACATCCTCCTTGGTATATGAGAACCCACAAAAATTCACAGGCTGAAGTGGAAGCGCACAAAAGGTGATGTTGGGTTAAGCAGTAGGATGCAGCTTAAAGCATTGAAAATTTCCCATCTTCAAGTTCTGCACAAAACTACTGCAGTAACCTTCTTCAATATATCTAATTAGCTTTCCCCAGGGCCTGTGGGATTTGGGGTCAAGAATAAAGAACGAAGAGAAACATATATATAAGATATGTTTTACTCCATAATGATCCAGTCACCCACTAACCAAAAATGCTGAACAAGCTCAGTAAATGAGTTTGTCTGATGCAGAACCACATGAAAGACCCTTTTAAGGAGCTCCCCACTGCAGACTTGCCACTCTCTGGTTTTTTTCCCTAAGGACACCAGCTGTGGTTTTTTCCTCTCCCTCTCTCCTCTCCCTGCTTAAAAAGTGCTACATTCTTGCTGCAAACTCCATTCCCAAAGCAAAGGGAATCATTAGTTCCCGACGCTTCAAAAACTACCAAATCTTCCTCATTTGAGGAGGATGTAGCAGCCTTTCCCCAAGCAAGTCTCATCTAGAAGAACTGAGGCTATGGGGCCCTTTAGGGATATTCTTCTGGTTTCTCCTCAAATTAAAGAATTATCCTCTAAATCATGGACATAAGCAGTGATCTGTGGGTAACATTTAGGCCCATGTCCTAGTTTCACAGTCTGCATAGAACTGGAGTAATTGATCTACATTTTGTTGTTCAATCTTTCCTGGCCTGGGATGACTTTTCCCCATGGTTATATCACACTTCTTTTAGCAGTTTATGTGCTCTATATATGGATGATCGATTATAGCCAGAAGCTGTAAAAACCTAGGAAAAACTTCAGAAAACATGTAGCACTTACCAAAGTGCTGATGGAGGGTCAGGCAAACTGAAATTTAACCCTCTCAACGCAGCCCCACATGAGCCCTATGCTCTGTCCACATGCACCCTATAGAGAATCACAGGATTGTTTGGGTTGGAAGGGACCTTAAAGATCATCTTGCTCCAACCCCCTGCCCGTGGGCAGGGACACTTCACGCCTTCCCACATTGTTCAGAGCCCCATCCAGCCTGGCCTTGGACACTTCCAGGGGTGGGGCACCCATAGCTTTGTACGTAAAGCAGGGCCCTTCCGTGTCTTACCAGTTATATCATGCCTGGCTAAACTTCTATAAAATCAAAAAACCTAGCTCAGCATCCACTGATCCCAGAGTATGGCGTTATCAAGACCTAATTACTTTAGTTTGCTTTCATAATAACAGGAAGTGTAGCAGAGCACTGTCAAAGTGGCTTATTTCCATAAATGCTGTTGGAAGAGTCTGCTGGCATTTATGCGGAGAATGAGTTCACTGAAATAAAGATAGACTTATTATGGATTAAGTGGGAGCAAACACTCGACCTTAAAGCAGCAAAAAATAGCAATATTATCCTTGCTATCTGCACATTGTCTTTACAAGAACACTCCTCTTTGTGTTTCTGGGTGGTTCTTTTATTTGGAGGGGAAGGGTTGTTTTTAATACTCCATGATAAGAAGACCCTGAAAAAATAAATAAGCTTGCTGGGACTGGGGGAAGGGGGACTACCCTCAGTAAACCATTGTGTTTCCAAAGCTTTCCTCTATCAACAGCCCTGCTCTGGAGTCATGACTCTGGATGTTTATTATTGTATTAGCATTGTATATATTGACAGTCTGACCAGTAAAACTCTGCTAGAGTCATTCCACAAAATGCTGGTGAGAGAAAAGAGCACTGAACCATCCAAAATAGTATTTTGAAGCTGTTTCTGTCTCTAGAGGAACTAGCAAACTGCAGCGAGTTTGTTCAGATGGTCCCTTTCATTTTCCATTTTCCCTTATTTTCTGTGACTTTCTCCTCTCCTATGTCCTTTTCTTTTTTTTTAACCCGTCTTGCATCTGTTGGCATCATGTCAGGCCACAGAACACTTGGTTCAGGAGGGAAGGAGATAATCAAGCTAAAACCATCCCAAAGTGCCTTGCATTTCTATAGTCTTGAAGTGCAAACAGAAGTGAAAAAATCCTTTTCAGAGAGACAAACTGATACTGGCACTGAGTGAGGGGAACAATCTACCACCTACCCAGACCTCAGTGCTTTGGAAAATGTGTTTGCAGGTTTCCTTCTTAGGCTGAGTTCTCTGGATGGTGTGAGGTGGTATCGATTTCTAGATGCTCCCCAGCTGATAGCATCCATTTCCAGGTGTCCTCTGGCTGATAAGCGTCCATTTCTAGGTGTCCCCTGGCTGATAAAGATCCATTTTGAGGTGTCCCCTGGCTGTTAGCATCTTGGTGCAGTGGGCAGGAGTGATGGGGCCGTGGCTGCAGAGCCACACTGGTGCTCTCAGTGACAGAGACAAAACCCAGCAGTGCTGGTGTATGAAATCCACCTCAGGCTTGTAGCCTCATAAGGAAAAATATGCCCCAATAGAAGGCATTAATTGGCAGAAAAATAAAGCAGAGGGAGAACTCAGCTCGAGTCTCCATTCTCATTATTTTTAAATTAGTGGGACTCCATTGGCTTTACGGGAGTTATTTCTGATTGATGCCCAGATAACTGAGCTCAGAATCAGATGCAAGATGTATTGAAATCTTTTTTTGTGTACAGTTTTGTGACATCCTGTGAAAATAGCCTGGAAAATGCTGTGCTTTGCTGGGCTGCCTGCCAGCACCATCCAGCACCACGGTAACCTGCCCTCAAAAGAGAAGCGAAGCACTGACACATTTTGCATCATCCCAAACTGCCCTGGTTTGCTGGGCATCACCATCAAGCACATAATGCCTTTTTCGCAGAGGTGAGGAAAGTCCATCTGCAGAATTAATCTCTGCTTTGAGAGGTGTTCTACCCACAAGAAAAGCTGCTCGTTCAGCTAAATGCAGTTTGCTGATGAATAGTTTGTGCTGGTGCATTGCTGTGGTTATTTGTACTTGTTTTAGTCTATCTCCTATGGACAAGCTGCACTGCTGGTCCTGTAAGCCCTATTTCTCCAAAAGGCATCTTCACTCGGCAGCCAAGCCTGGTCGCACAATTGATAACATTTTAAGTGACAGAGGCTCAGTTTCTCCCTACGTTTCTTTCATTACAGAGTTTACACTGCAGAGATCATTGACTTGTTGCAGTCAGTACCAGTTAAACATAACCAAACATTACTCAGCTTTTGCCATTCCTTATTTTTTTTTGTTTTCTTTTTTTTTCCTAATACCTTGGTTACACTGATTGCATTTTAATCAGAAAGAAAATGAGCCGGATCTAGAGGAGGCAGAAGAACTGAAACCTGATAGAGTCAGTGTGTCACAGCAAGCCAGGTTCTCTCACTGTGCTCTGTGGCAGCTCCAAAATTTCTCTATTGCCAGTGAAATTTTCATAGTGTGGGGTTTGCTGGGGTTTAAATCTGCCCTTCTGTAGTTCTGAGTGTCTCAGGCTACGCTGTCTCAGACATGCTTGGAGGTAACCAGGAGCAGAATCTGATTTACAAATTAAGAGTGAAAAAAAAAATAGAATTACAGTAGTGGAGCTATGAATGCCATTCAAAAACCTTTAGCTATGCCACAGGTAAAATTTGTGCTGTTTTGCTTATTCAGTTTGTGCTCATTCAATGTCATCAGAAGAAAACAGGTAATTTTAAGGAAATAAGAAGTGATAAATGTTTTAAAACCAGAATACCAAAAGTTATTCTTTTATTTTGAAAATCTGCTTTTGCTAAATAGGCAAATGTGTTGCAAACCCAAATAACTGTACGTTTACCTATGTGTATATACACTCTGAACAAACATGAGTTTGTTTCTTGACCATTTGCAGTGGTTTATGGTTCCGGCATGACAGCATTTCTTGAAATTTGTTGAATTTATGGAAAATTACTTCAAAATACAGTGAGAAAAGCCGTGTTTCAGTAAGGTCCGAAGCTGTCGGACCTTTCCAAGCAGAATAAGATCTTCAAAGTCCTGGGAATCCATCATGAAAATGTAGTCCCAAACTTACCTTTTAAGGAAGTTTATGGAGTTTCAGATAAGACTGGAAAGAATTTCCCAACTTTCCAGCATTTACCCATTTCTATAAACAAATGTAAACGCTAAACCTTTGACAAATCACTCGGAGGTTTACCCACTGCATGTGCAATAGATCTGGATGCAGTGCCGAGGTGTTCTGCCCTGGGAGGGGAATTCAGAGGTGCTGCAGTGATCTCATGACCAAAGCCACTCATTTTGGTGCGTTCCTTTGTGTTTCTACCACAGTCTCCACGCACACAGCTGTGATTCAGCTGGGAATGGAGAGGGTTTGTTTGCAGTGACATTTTGGGCAGCCTCAGAGCTGCCTTCCCCCGGCCTCAGCTGCATGAGCTCACTCGCAGCCTGCCCCGTGTGTGCTATCCAGCTGTTCCCCGTTCGCGTCCTGACCCCGGGGGCTTTCCCTGCTCCGCTCAGCCCCGCTTCCCTTTCCAGGCTTGTCTTTGTCCGTCAAAGGCAGACATGAGAAACATCATCCAATGACGTTATCGCCTAAAAGGAATTAAGAAAAAAAAGCAGGAAGTCAGAGTTAGGGTTTGGTCTGGCCGTTCCTGGCAGAGGGGCTCCGGGGCTGGAGGGTTACAGATGGATTTGGACGCCAAATCCTTATGTCTCCAATATTGCTTTAATCCTGTGGAAAGTCCCTACTTTGGAGTACCTACTTTGCAATAGGATCAAGGATATTGTGTAATGAGGTGTTTGGTGGGCATTTCACAAATATTAAAGTGTGTTGGCTAGGAAAGCAGATGGAATTTCTGCTAGTAGTGTCAAATACATTGTCAGCTGCGCACTCTTCTGAGGAGGAAAACAAACAAACACAGAAACAAACTAAGTGAAGTTTTCAGGGTGTTTTTTAAATTGTGGCCCAACCCATTAACATCAGTTCAGCTGCTGAGGCTTTGATCTTCTGCAGAGGGAGCTTTAAAGCAAGTGGGAAAAGAGTGAGAAAGGAGGAGAGAAGAGACAAAAGCTGTCAACAGCCAAAATGCTCCTCATGCTTAGCACTTCCTTCCAAGTCAACTCATCTTCCATTAAGACTTTCCACAGATGAGTGTAAAACAATTATCTGTGAACCTCGAGCCTAACAAAAATAATCCTTCATTGTTCAGCATTTAATTGCTGGTCACCACTTCAATACTAAACAGAATAAAAGTGACTGTAACCTGTAGGGGAAAAGGAAAGCACATCCTACATCAAATCTAGCAGGAATCACTGAAGTACACAGGTAGGTCTGGGACCATATTGTTCTGGTAACTGAAAATCAGAATTTTGCAGTTGTTGGATCAGATAAATTTGGCAATCATTGGATGAAAATCTCTGTGCTTGTCAACTTCAGAATGGGCTGAGATTCCACTGAAAATTACTTACCATTAAGTAAATTCATACTAGCTGTGTCCTCCTGATTTGGAAGACAAGGCACTGGGGCAGTACAAACGAAAAGAAAGCTGCTTCCCTCATTTAAGATACTGAATAAGTAATTAATTCACAATATAAAAATATATTAATAAAATTTCATTACTCTATGCCTGATTCCAGAAACGGAGCTGCTGCTCAATGGTTTGAACACCTGGCAATTAGGAAAAGTATGTGGCAAATTTTTTCCTGCTGTGACTTTAGCAAGCCAATGATTTTGGCAAAGGCAGGCTGGTTTATGCTATATCTATATATATCTATATATCTGTGTATCTATATGGGACCGCCTCAAGCTGTGGGATGGGGTCTCATAAGGTTAGGTTATCATTCTTGAGCATGTCCAGCTCCATTTTAAAAGCAGTTTGGTAGGGGTTTTTTTTAACTGTTTCTTCTTTACAGCAAGCAAATGTAATGTGAAAATTGCAGGAAGATACTAAGGGTGGACCTTCACACTTGTGCTGTGACAGACACTTCAGCCACAGCACAGCCACCCTCTGATACTGCTTAAAAGCTACCTGTTCTTTTTCTGTCCTCTGATCTCATTCTGGTCTCCCCCTGATGGTCGAATAACATCGGTCTAATTAAAATCAGGCGAATATTTTGTGTCGTGTGTAATAGGTAATATAAAGTACATATGTAATGATTTAACTGAACATCTGAGTTTTGGATAAAGAGAAGTTTTCATCTGGCATTAACTTCCCAGTGGGCGGAGAGCAGTGACTGTTGCCAGTCCCGTCGGAGCTCTCTGATGGATTCTCATTCTATAGGAATTATTCAAGCACAGCAAATTCGAGTGGGGTTTTTTTTGGTAGCTTTCATTTGTGTGGGAAAAATGATCGTCAAAGATAACAGAAGGAGATAGAACACCAGAAAATTTTTGCGATACTTCTGTGAGAGTGTCCCAGTCTAATCTCTGTTTGGTTATGGGAGTTGGATCAGTATAAAACATTAGCAAATTGGGTCCCTGGCCTCACAAAGCCAAACACAAATATTTAACCTGGCAAAGGATTTTTCAGTAACAATCCCCCAAAAGCTTAAGAGAAAGTAGGCTTTAAAATACTTTTAAACTGATAATATGCTGATGTGCCTGGCTTCAGCCATTGCTCAGGAATAGCAGGCAGGAATCCTTTCCAGCTATCCAGGGATATCTATTTAGAAACAGAGATATTGGTATTGTTGTCCCTTAGGGGTGTTGAGGAAGAGCTCACATAAATTACTACTTTTTTTCTTTGGAATCTGAGAGGTGAAAAGTAAATGCAGGTAATTTTCTATAGCTCTAGCTGTGTCCCACGTACCCAAGTTTTAAAACACTGCAGGGAGAGGAGATGGCTGATCAGTCACCAGGAGAACAGGTAAAGGGAGGGATACTTCACTGCTGAAAGAATGGTATTAATATTCATATTCCCTCCAAGGTGTATGACTGCAATTTGCAGCATAAAACTATAAATCCTTTCCCCTTGTTTTCCAGATTTCTATATCAATGGTGTTTTTTCCTATTCTCTCCTTAAACAGCTGGTTGCTGCTATCTCTGTTTCTCTTGGCTTATTTAGCAGAATCTACAGAACACAATGACAGCACTTGAGAAACTTAGAAAATATGCACACACGAACACACTCTTATGTGTATTGGCAGGTTGTAAGAAATGTGTGAATGTCATTCTCAGGAGTCACTACCCAATATAAAGGATCTAACAGGAATTGAGAAATTTATTTAAATTCCCATCTGTATTGTGCAGGATTAAGAAGTACTGTGGGAATGAAAGAGAAAAAGAATAAGAGATCTTCATGCTTTGTGTGATAAACCAGCTATTAATTCACAGTGTTTTCCCCGGGGACCTCTTTTCCACTTTTATTCTCCTTTTGAGATCTCTCTTTGAGGGAAAGGATAAAGTGGATCACTACTCTGAATCAGTATGGAAATTTCTATGCTTGTATTTCAGATGTTTCTCCCACTCTCCACTCTTCTGGCACGGATGAGAGTGGGAGAAGCTACACAAGGAATCGGCTGCAGTGAAAGTTCCCAGAGTTTTGTCCCATTCACTGCAATTCCAAAGGTGTTGGGGTTTATATTAGGAATGAGTGCCACAGCCTGAGCAGACCGCTCAAGGCAACACTGATTTTCATGAATGAGCCTCCTTCTCCACTGGCCCTGGAGCACTGGTACAGCGCAGCAAAGGTGCAAACAAGTGGCAGGGACTTGCTGTGGGCTCCATGAATCCCCCAAATTACTTCAGACCAAACACATACAAAAGCTGCAGAGAAATACCATTGCCAAGAGCCTGGTTCTGTAAAAGTAAACACTTCTTTTATTAAAAGTAAAGTTAACTGTGGATTTTAAGTCCACCTTGAGCAGAGTTTTGAAAATTTCATTTTATTTGCATTTGTAAATTGCATAGGTTTGTATTTAGCCAAGACTCCAGGCCTAAATTCCCAATAGACTTGAAATGATGCTCACAAGCATGACCAGTCACTCCAGTCCTAATAAGACACACTGATTTTCTCTTATGGCCAGTCAGGAACTGCTGTTTCAGCACAGCTCTCCCTATGAATTTTGAATACTATAAAAATAAAAATAAAAATAACCCCTGGATTAAGGGACTGAATTGCCTTGATCTACCCTCCAGGCATGACACCTGCCTCATGGAGCTGCACTCCATGCTCTGGTGGTATAATTAATTTCATGTAAAGTGGAAGGGCCTTACTCTGATTTTCAGTGGCTCAGTGTGAAAGCACTGCTGTCAGATAAGCTTTTGGTCCTGAGCTTATGGGATTATGGGAAAAATATTGGGATGCATTGTTTGTGGTGCCTGGTGATGTACACATTCAGCTGACTCCTGAATATTTGTAATTGATTGTACCATCACTGCTGACTGTGGGGAGCCAGATTTGAAGTGCTGGGTGCTACCAAAAAGGCTGTTTCCAAAATCAGGAAAGGAGAAGAGTAAATTTGTCTAGGTGTTTCATAAGCTGTATGGGAGCTCCTCAATTAATTGAGGAAAGGGAAAGTGGGCACAGCTGCCTTATTTTTCTAAATTAAAAATACCTTGGCTTTATTCACCCCTCTAAGAGCCAGCCCAAACCTAGGAATTGTAACAGGATGGAAACAGCTTTGCACCTTGATGAATAAAGGATTCTGAGTCCTGGTCAGATATGCTCAGGTGATGGTACGTGCCAAATTTAAAACCATAAAGTCCATGGAGTTGCAGGTGGACAGACATGAATCCTGCTGACACCTCCAGCCAGCTGGACCCTGCCATCCCTGAGTGTCCCAAGGGCATGCTGTTCCAAGCCCTGTCCAACCTGGCCTTGAACACTTCCTGGGGCATCCACAGCTTCTCTGGACAAACTGTTCTGGCACCTCACAGTAAAAAATATCTTCCTCATATCTAATCTTAACCCACACCCTTTCAGTTAAAAGCCATTTATTTGGTAATTTTTGTCATTTTGTGGCCTTGCTACTGAGGAGAGCAGCTCAAACACTGAAAGGTGCTTGATTGCAGTTTCTGCCTCCCCTTTAAGTGCTGTCCAGGTGTACATGGCTTCTAAGGAAGTGGTGGGTCAAATTCCTTTACAGAAGGACCTGGCAGGGGCAGGGTTAAAAAATGAGCTCTTCCCAGGGAAATTCCCCTTGTAACAGCTGCCTGTTGCAGGGAGCAGAGCCACCTGCAGCCCATCAGCACGGGAGGGAAGGGGTGATGAAGGCCAGTGGCTCATCTTAGAAGTGTCAAAAATCTGTGCCTCCATGGAGATTAGGAAGCTGAGCCAGGAGGACCTCGGAAGGAAGATGTTCAGTCTGAAGCTTTTGTAAGGAATGAGGCTTTATTATTGTTACTGTTATTATTATATTATTATTGTTTCTTCTTTACTTATATCTGTCTTTTCCTTATTTCCACTTTAGGAATTTTCTTGAACTCCAACACTTTTTTCCTCATTTCTTTCTCCTCTACCAGAATTCCTTTTGGTTTTTTGGGTTTTTTTAATTAACAGGTTAAAATAAAAGGATTTTTACCTCTGTAATTTGGACAAGGGCATATTTGAATTGGAGCATAACTCTGTAGTCTTGCATGGTGCCTGACTTAAGCTAAGCTTGCTTTTAATTTTAGCTACCAAGGTTGGTGTGTCTTTTTCAATTCAAACAAAGGTGCTGATGAGACACTGCACTTAAATCTCTGGGATAGGGGTTTACAAGTACATCAGACACTTGCCTCAAAGCCATCACCTTGAAGGCTGTCTGAGGAATCAGGCCACGGAGACAGCAATGTGCTGCTGTAGCAGCAGCACTGGCTGTGTCTAATCTGCTGCTGAGGGCTGTGGTGGTTGTCAGCGCTGCTATTCCTGAGCTGGGAGGGAGCAAACCATCCGGATGCTGTTTGGGTAGACAAAATAGTACAAAAACTAAGCCCGAGAAGATGTTTGGCTGCTTTTCCTAGTGCAAATAGCATAGTCTGAGATAGAGGGCTTCCCTAGAGGAAGGAAATTAAGTGTTTACTGATGCTGATTAATTTCTGAAGAGATTTAAGAAATCTGTTTATACATGGGCTGGAGGTGATATCATTTTGTCTGATGTCTGGGAAGAATGAAGGCTTCTTCAATTTGCTTATTCAGACGTTAAGCTCTGCGAGGTGAACAGAGAAGGCACCACATTGCCTCATCGCATCAGTCAGAAAACTCATAAAGAGCATAAGGCCACGAAGTCTGGATTCAGTAAGAACAGCTGACTTTGAAAGACAGAAAAACCCTGTTTGTGGCTGTCTTTCCAGGCAGAGCCTTTGAGCAGATGTCTGTAACACGCCTGCTGATCAGAGCAAGGGAGCAGAAAGCTGTGCTGTGCCATGCCTGCCGTGCTGCTGTCTGCCTGCCTTCCTCCTGTGCCTAATCCCCAGCCTGCTGGGGAAGGGGCTTTAAAGCCAGTCCTTCAAGGTTCACATCTGAAAGAATGCCCAGAGAAGCTGTGGATGCTCCATCCCTGGAAGTGTCCAAGACCAGGCTGGATGGGGCCATGAGCAACCTGGTCTTGTGGAAGGTGTCCCTGCCTGTGGTAGGGGGGTGGAATGAGATGATCGTTAAGGTCCCTTCCAACCCAAACCATTCCATGTTTCTTGAGATTTATAAAGAGTATGAGCTGAAGAGCGTGTTTTACCCAGGAGAGTGAGGGCAGACACAAGAAAGTCAGGCCTCAGTAGGTCAGCCTTAGCTCAAGGTGAGGATTTGATAACCAGGTCAGAGCAGGAGATAATTTCTTTCCTGAGCTGAGAGCCAATTGCTCCATGCTACAGGCACAGGGCCACAGTGAGAGTGGTAGGAGGTGATGGTCATAGTGTGGGGGGAAAATCCGAGAGATCCAGGGAGGAATGAGAATTTATGGATATGGTAGACTGCAAAAAGGGGTCTGATGATGACACTTTTTAAATTGACTTCCTAGAGAACTTTAGTATTTACAGATGCTGGGAATATTTTGATGGCTGTGGTTTGCTCAGAAGGTAGAGTTAATGTTTCACCACTCAAATTATCAGATGCACGTGAAATCCCAGCCAGCAGTGATGCAATAAATTGTTGATCAATAGAAACTGGAGAAGGTCGAGAAAGTGTTTAAGAGCAGCAAGTACCATTCGTTTTGAACGCGGATGCAGCAGGTTGGGATAAAACCTGAAGGTTCTTCTGCAGACCTAAACCCAAAGAAATTCTGATGTGATGTACAAAAGGAAAGATTTCTCCCTCACTATTGGGCTCAGAAGCTGGTTGTTGTTCTGTAAAGAAGAGTCTACTTGATTTTCCAAGTCTTACTTGTTTACTTGTAGTCTGTTGGTGTTGTAAAGGTTTTCTTTCTTAACTGTAGCACGAAAGTTGGGAGGAAACACAAATTACTGTTCTGGGGTAATGATCTAAAACTCACTCTCCCTCCTATGCCTGTCTGTAGTAACTCCTTCATTACATGACCATGGAATTCTCTTTCATTCATGTAGCATCCTGTTGGCAGCTCTCCCCTATGAATTTCAGGTAAGCAATAGCGTGAAGAGTCCATAATAGGCTATCGGATGTGGAAAATGCAGTGTCAGTATTTGGGAAGTTCGAGTCATAAGGATTAGATTTGGAGGGGGAAAAGGTGATCGAAGGAAGCCTAGGGCCTGAATGCTTTTGTAATGCTGGCTTGCTGTCTGCTGTACTCCTAATTAAATCCTGCTCCCTCCCAGCCTTGTGCAGATGGTGGAGTGTCACTGAAGCCAAAGGGGTTTAAGAAGCCTCTGTTCAGCACATGACTTGTAGCACCACTCAGATTCTGCCTGAATTGTTTAAGTTACATGGCATAAAGTAAGGATCTGGAGAATGACATATTGCAATGGTTTCATTGCTTTATAGGGTTCTCCAGTGTTGTGGTGAAATTTATATTCTCTGGGGGAAAACACCTTATCCAAGTTGACATCTTCCATCCCCAGCAGAGTGCAGAGATGGGAGGGAATCAGCAAAGAATGAGAAAGTTTCTCTGTTTATTTTGTTGTTGTTGTCGTTGCCGAATCAAGACCATACTGAGCACTTAAAGCAGAAGTCCAACACAAGATAGTAAACAACCAACAAATGGAAATCAGTGATGCCACATCATTGATTTTTTTAAAGTTTGCATTAATAATCATGAGATTGATATGACTTTGAAACTGAAAAATTATTTATCTATGGTAATGGCATTTATAATTACTGTAAAGTTTAGTTTAGCCTTTATTTTACTTTTCTCTCCCATTTACTGCCTTTTCATCCATTACTTAGCTTGTTTGTTGGAGTTGATTTGTGCGGTTTTAAGTCTGATACAAGTGTTTTTAATATACTGGGAAGATAAAACATTACCTCCTGTCAATCCAGTTGGAGTCTGTGGCCAAATGTCAACCTTACAGACCAGAAACAAGCCCCTCTTATTCTGAGTATATGGAATCATTTAATTCTTATCATTTTATGTCCAGGTTTGAGCTGGTATAAGGGCTTCTCCTTTTTTTCCCTTTCAATTTCCTCCTCCTGAGGGAAGATGTGGCTGTCTGCTGGTATTTTTCATCTTTCTGAGGCCTAGGATACACCTGAGCGAACACAAAGAAAGAAAGGTTGAGGGATTAAACAAAATAATTGTCATGATATGAATGAAGACGCTTTCTGCTTTTCACGGAAAATACCCCGAGGTTGATTCCTTCAATACCACCCATTTTTTTCTGCCTTGGAATCTGTTTATTCAGGCCATGGCTATTCTTGCTGTCAGTATGAGCTGGTCAGTACTTCCAAGGTCCCTGTGATATAAATAATATCCATGCCTGTCCCAAAGCCGTGTGGCCTTCACTGGATGCCTGTACAGTTGCAAAGTTCATTACTCTAATAATGGGCTGCTCTTTCCTTACCTCATGAAAGTACATATTCACCCTGATCTTTAAATTTAAAATATTTTACCAGACAAGTCTTTCAAGGCTGATTTTTTTATTTCTTTTTTCTTAAAATGGTGTATTGGGAAAACAATGTTTTATAACCCTAGTGCATAATTTCCAAAACAGTATATTCATAGGACAAATGCCAATAAGCTAGAATGTTACACAAACAAGAATGCTATAAATTGTGTGTGGACTATTTACATAAAAACTTCAGCTTGAGAATTTACACAATAATTCATTTTTAAGCATTTTACAACATATTCAGTAGGAAAGAGGAAGGTAGCCGAGTTAAACTGTTTCTTTTGTAACTCAGAAGTTTAGAAAGGAAGATTTATCGGATGGTCAGTCATATTTTGCATAGTCATGAACAATAAAACCTAAAGTTGCTACAGCTGTAGTTTCTTGACAGAAAAGATTGTTAGAAAAATTCTATTAATGCCTAATGTTGCTCCACAGAAACTACATTAATGTATATTACAGCTGAAACATAAACCCACCTGTGTATACAAAAATGAGATCTTTTTGTTTATCCTCTCTTGTTTTCTCTCCCTGACATAGGAGGCTATAATAAAACAAGAAAATTTGTGATTTACTTAGTGTTGTTAAGACAATGGAGAGAAAAGAACAAAGTTCTTATTGTGATACGCTCCTTTTTGAGGAAAACTTCAAAACTTGTGATGATCTGACAAAGCACAAAACTCATTTTTCTTCAACAGAGTGGCCACTGCAACACAGAAGAAAATGTAAATCTAAATGCTTCAGTCAAATATGCTGCTTCAATATTCTCATTCAGAGGGAAATATTTTCTTTCCATCTCTTACAATAGTATTTTTTTTCTATTCTCTCTGTTCAACTGGAAAAAAAAAACCCAAACAAAACCAAAACTATGGGAAAAAAAATCAGAAACTTAATATTCTACCATTTCTTAGCACTCACGGTGTCAAGTAGTCTGAAAAGCTGCCTTGATCTCAATACCTATGAGTGCCTGACACTCCTAGAGGAGTGGTATATTCTCGGACACTGCTCTCATTCAACACAGTCTTCACAGATTCAACAAGAAACATAGGAACATGTTTTTAAAAGAATTCTTTACACTGAGGCCAAATCCAGCCTATATTTTAGCAAAAACCATTGTGAAGCCTCCCTTCTTGTATAGAAATGGGTGGTTGGTGAACTCCCCAGTTGAATTCCCCATTTCTAGCCTGGTTTTAGGTTTCCATTGTGTTCCTGGTGTCCAGCTTACACATTCAATTGCATTCAATAACTTCTGGTTTTGTAAGCTGAAAAACAATGCGCTTCAGGGCAACATCCCAATTCCGTTTGTTTCTTTGGGGACAACGTGATGCTTGTGAAGAACATTTCAAACAATTAGGGTTAAATTAATCCTGGTATTCAGAGGCATTTGTTTCATTTGGCTCTTTGAAAGGAGAATACTCTTGTATCTTCTTTTGTTTCTTCTGTCATCTTTGCCAGAATTAAAGGCAGGAATAGAGTTGCATCACTGAATATGTGCCTGTATAATTTTGTTAAACAGGATGGGGTTTTTGAGTCTATGTATAGATGTAGAGACAGTGAAATTAACAAATCATTTTGAATATGTGACTGACTGAAAGTCGAGGTTTTTTATGTTTGCACACATCGAGTTTGATACCATGTTTAGGTTCATGTGTGTCAAACTGACTGGAAAACTCATGGGAGCTGAGTCCTGCCAGAGTCGTGCATAGGAAGAAAAGGCCAGTTGAACTGAAAGATAGACTTTTTGTAATTTTAGACAGAACTGATGGACTAGTGATCCCTCATCACATTTTTCTTCCACAGTGAATCCTGGTTTTGGCCACTGTTTTGTAGCTTGCCATCTTGATTTAATGTGCAGAGTGCTTGAGCTGTTGGATAGGCCCATAAAGTGTTTTATCTCAGTTTCAGGTTTTAAATTTTATGTCAGTAATAAGCACCTACATTTCATTACAACTTAACAGGACTGTCTGATTATAAATCATTGCAAATCTTCTTCCTTCCTTAGTAGAGGAGTAAACTTCATTTTTTTTTTCCACATGGCTCAAGTGCAGTAATAGGATGAGAGAGAAAACAGTTTACTTGAGCCTTGGATATAAATACAAATTCATCCTCTTCAGGATAAACTTTAGTCAGGGTTAATCCAAATTTAAATTTAAGTCTTGCTTTGGCCAGCACTTCAGTGTGCTTTTAAGTGCAGCAGTCATAAATAAAATTCCAGGAGAACAAATCACATTGAATGACATCTCTTAGCGTGTTCCCTGGAGTTCATTGTCCTGCCTCTGATGATGTATAACCTCCTCTAACAGACATATCAACATGTTTCTTTTAAGCTGATAAGCATGCCCAGGTACAGCTGTATTTAGTTAGGTCCTTGCTGCCCCACTGCTCTGTGCGATGTCTGAACCCCAGCAGGGGTGAAACCTTATGGTGTTGGAAGCCTCAGTGGAGCTCTGTCTGAAGATGTCCTTTATGAGACATGGGGATATCTATGTTTGATTTACCATATTTCTGGATTTTCTTTTTCTTCTCAGCTTTGCCCATTATTTTCCCGTGTTTTACAGCTGTGTCAGTCAGTCTTATGAAAAGGTATTGCATCTTGTTGCTGGTGATTCCTCTCCTATGCCTTTAGACTGTTACAGCTGCAACAATATTGCTGCTATTAAAATATTTGCATCAATCTCTTTTGTTGTTCTTGCTAGTTTTTCTCAAAAGAAATTAGAGTTTTCTTTGGTAAACATTTCTTTAGGAAAGCATAATTCTGTGGATACATATTAATTTAATTGTTTTTTTATGCACTTTAACACTTTGATTTTTTTCACTGTTTTAGGAAAGGCTACTGAATTTCATACTAATTTATGCAAGTGAAAGTAGGTGGTCTTTAAGAAATGTTAATGAAACACCCTATAAATATTAAATTATAAATGTTCAACTCTATAAAGTTAAAGCTGTAATACAAAAAAACCCAAATGCTACAAAATTAAACAAGGGCAGTAGATATTCTCTCTGCTCCAGATATCCTAAAGCTCATCCTAAAATGATCCAAATCAGCAACTTCGCCGTTGAAAGGCAGAGCTCAGGTTTTCAAAGTATGTCCTGTTTAGCACAGGGGCCACTGGCAGGGCTCCAGATGTTGGTGGGATTTGGGGTAAGAGAGGGCAGTTTAGTCACTTCTTCATCAGCAGATCTGCTCTCTCCCGCCTTTGGGTGGCTAAACCCCAGGTTTTGTTTGCCCTGACCTCATGGAGGAGTGGCTCAGCATGCTGCAATGATTTTCTGGCGCTCCCATGACATGATAAAATTCAAATGAATCCACGCGCTAGAGCTGATGCCACTATGACTGACAAACCTCGGGTGACACAAGGTTTCAGGGTACTTGCAAGCACATTTGAGATTTGTCTGAATTCTTACGTAACATGGAAAACACCATAAACAGACTTTCTGTTTGGCTGTGGGCTCAGAGCAGTCAGATTTACACTTTGATGTATTCATTGTTAAAAACTATGTCTCTTCTGCTAGGAAGATGTCTGTTCCCCTCTTGGGTTGCCAGCAGGGAGCAGGTTAGATGGCAGGCTCTTTTTCTGGCACAAAAAGAGAAACAGCAAGAAACTGCAACATGGTGCTTTCTNNGTGCTTTCTTATCACAGTTTGGAGTGAGGAAAGAAGAGGCCAGTGTGTCAGGCTATTACTCAGCTGTGGTGTGACTGATGATTGAGGGCTGTAGCTTTTTTGTAAGGCTGCGAGGACTTTCATGTCTGCACAAATAACACAGCAAAACCAAACAAGTCAGCTGGCTGGAGTGATGGGTATTAAAAAGAATCTAAATAATTAGCTTGTTTAATAGTGAAAAAGTTAAAGACAATTATTATTTTTCCTTCAGGTTTTCAAGACCATGCTAATGTCTTACAAACAGTAGTCAAGGAGTAATTGTATGCAGAGGGTGTCTTTAGTCAGCCAGACTGAGCTCTAACTCAACTGAGAAGCAAACTTTGAGCTTTTGGTATTCCCTATGAACTTCTCATAATGTTTTTTAGTGGCTTGCACCTATTTTATTTCATGCTTTCTCATTTTAGTTTCCTCCCTCTCCCTTCCTCGTCTACTCATCAAAACTGGTCATTTAGATATTGTATTTTTACCTGAATTTTACCAAAACTGTCCCGACTGTCCCACCTTCTTAAAAGAAGATACATCATTTTATGGTTTGAAGTTCCTGAGCAAGCTTCTAAACACAGCATCACTGCAAATGCCTATGTCTTGCAAGACTGAAAGTATTCAGCCTTATGAATGTGTTTCCTTAGCCTCATTGAGAACAAATACTATAAAATCACTGTGGAGAAGTTCATCTCTGCATATGTTATCACGAGGATTTTCCTTTTAATGGGGAAAATATTATTAAGCTCAGACTGTTATGAACAATCTAATTTGTCTGGGCATGTGATATCCATGAGGAACAGATAAAAGAGAAGATTTAATCGTTTCAGTCCTTGGCAGTATATTTTGTTCCAGTAACCACACAGAATTTAAGCTGTTTGTGTTAAACTTGAACAAAGCTAAACAGAAGAAAAGAGAGATCATGCTGATTTTCACAGCCAGTCAGAAGAATCCTTTTTGGAAACTTACAAAAGAGTGAAATATTCCCTTCCCCAGAAAAAATTCTTTAGGATGAGTAAGCTCCCATTTGTGGGGTTCCTCTGAGGTTGTTCAGAACAAGAGAGTATCTTTCTTCTTGACCAGTTGAGTGGCAGCCAGGTACTGAGCACTGCTAAATCAAAAATGTGGTACCTCCTGCAATCTGAGTTCCCTACAAATTACTTTATAAACATCTTTTTACCACTTTTTGTGTGAGCATTAGATGAATTCCCAAGGTCAATTTTTCTGGTGCATCAGTCATTTTACATCTTTTGCCAAGGTTTTAATCAGACTGAGCACAAGTTATCTGCTAGCGAAGCGGAGAAAGTAATAATTTATGAAGGTTTTGGCACCACTAAAGTGCAACTTAGGGCATGCGTTAGGGCTTATGGACATACCTGGGTATAGAGGAATAAAATGTGAGAGCAGTAACGTGGACAATCGGAAGAGGATTATTAGCTGAGCAATAAGTCCATCCTGTCTTGAAACACCTTTGCCTTGGTTACTGGCTGTGGCCAGCCACACAGGAAGGAATAGTCTGAGCAGCTCTGCTTCTCAGTTGCTCCATCTGACTTCCCTGGCTCTACCTTGTGTGTAAAAAAATTCACATTTAGTGCAGAAAGGAACAGAGGAGAGGTTTCACAGTAACTCTATGATCAACCTACCATGTAAACAGAGAATAAAGAGATGATTCACTCCCCATCTTTCCTGTGCTTCCTACTGGCAACCCATCTTGTCAGAGCTGAAAAAACCATGAACCGTGGCAGAGATCCAGGTGAAGGTTTTCCAGCAAAGAAAAAAAAAAATTAGAGGGCAAATATAATATTCAGTTAAGTGTTGGTAAAGAAATATTTTGAGAGTTTGCTAAACTTCTCCTCAGCTCCCATGCATTATTAAAGTCACTTGGAATTAATAACTTTCCAGTACTGGCTGGCAGCTGAAGAACTTCCATAAAGATGAATTAACTAAGAAACGAGGCAAAAGCTCGCATCAGAACATAATGGCATTATAATTTGCACAAGAACATTTGTCAGAGAGGAAATTATTACTAAATGCTACAAAAGAGTCCTATAACAAAGGAACCTTATGGGAGGAAATGTTCAGAGTTTTTTATGGTCTGTTCTCTATTTCAGTGCCTGATGTAACAGCTAGCTCTAATGTGCACAGTCAAGGTCATTCAGCGGAGCTGGAGCCAGCAGCCAGCAGTCCCTCTATTTCTTCTCAGGTCTTACTGAATTCCTGGAAGATTTTCTCCCCATTGTTTAACAGAGGCTGTGTGAGGTCTAGGAGTCGTCTCCTATTCTTCTCCTTTTATTGCCTTCTTTATAATTTCTCATTCTCCATTTTTGTTACCCCGCCACAGTTCATTTTCTCCCAGAGATGCTGTACATGAATTCTGTCCCCAGAGGATAAAATCTGCAGATATAGGTACAAAATTCTTGTCTTTGCTTTCACAGTTTCATGCATCTTCAAGATGGATGGTTCCTGTTTGAATTTCTCTAGCGTGCTCCAGAATCAGAGGAACTTTCTCTCTCTGGGAAATTTTCTCAAGCCAAGAAATCTGGCTAGGAGTCACGATGTATTTTGCCTCCTGCTTGTGTGTCTCCACACTTGTGAGGTCTTGCAGTGTTTTGCAAGTTGTAATACTTGGAGCATAGCTTGGGACTATTCATCATTACTTGGTTATAAAGGCTGACTCTTCAGACTGTGCCGCCTCATGTAAAACATGAATCCTTGAGCTTTATATCCATGTGTTTTATAAAAATTCCTCTCAGACGTGTCACTGCCTCTCATCGGAGGCATCTGAGCACCCCACTATGTCATCTTGGAAACCTGCCACAGATCCTAAAGCCAGACCATCACTTGTAAATTTAGTATGGAGTCGGGCTCGTCCTTTGGCAGGAGGAAGGGAGCAAGAACCCAGTCCTACCCTAAGAAAAATGGGAATGCAGCTCTTGACTAAACATCCAGTGAGCACTTCCTATCCATGGCCATCAGGATCTGCAAGTTTCTGCCTGTCCAAGTTTACATTAATTTAAAGAAGCAATATTTTTAAGTGGTTAAAAATATTCGAAACAAATAAATTAATGAAAGTTCTTTCCCAGACTGGATTGTGCTAGAGTAACTCTGTTCAGCAAAATGCCTACTTGATTTTCATTAGCTGCTATGATTTTATATTGACAGCATTTTCCTGATTATAGCTCTGTTTGAGCTCAATGAAACCATGATATTTTCAATGTGGAGTTTGGAGTGTTAGCTAGAAAAGTGATTAAAACTTCTCAGATTTATTCAGATCAGCCGATCCTTAATCCAGAATTTAAAAACAGATAATCCTCTGTTTCATTTTCACTTTCCCTCAGAAATGGCTGTGTAACCAAGGGATCTTTCAAGACCTTGTTGCTGCAAGCAACTACACAAGGAAAATAGGTAGTTTATAAAAAATCTCTCTCCCATCACCAAAAATTAACTACACCAGTTCTTATTCAGGAAAGTTAGTGCCATTAAGTCACGAAATTGCTTATGATAAAGCCAAAGAAAGTGTGAGTGAAAATGTAAACACAATGATGACTCGTTGGTGCCAAAATTAAAGCTTATATTACACCAGCTGATAGCTAGCTGCAAGTCAGAAATATGATACATTAAAATAAACAGTTTGAGATTAATCTGCGGCTATCTGGCAGAGCATGAATTAAAGCACATTTCAAATAATGTCAACATCAGTTTAATTCTCCTTCCGTTACACCCTCTTCCATTACCCAGCCTTATACACATGTTTTTAGTTGAATCCCAAGGTTGAGGATGGACTTTTTAGCTGGTGGACCCACTTCACATGCCCAGACGTCTGGGAGCACAGTAATTTAGCAGGAAATTCCCCAGGTCATCTGGGAAAAGAGTGAGGCTCTCCATCACTTGCTTTTGGAATAGATCACAGTGAGACCTTGGAGTAGTTTTGGGTTTATTATTTATATTTATCTCAATTTCTTGAAAAAAAATCCATCTGATGTTTGAAAGTCAAGTTTCTCTTAAGACTCTCATTACCGAATATCACCTACAAGAAAATTTTAGGGTCTCATTGCAAAGAGCTGCATGCCAAGCAAAATTGAGTAGTGTTTGAATTTATTTTTTGGACCAAGGGCAGATCATACGGAAAATAAAAACCACTCCTCTGTAGTGCAAGATATACTTATATGGCTCTGTTCACTTGGAAATCTGTTCTCGTTGATCTTAGTCTGACTCTCTGCAGGGTTTCCTTGGTCAAGGAGGCTAAAATTGATTCAAGGCCCAAAGCTCTTCAGCTCAGTGTTGACAAAACGTAGAATCCAACGTCCTTGTGTCAACACGCTCTGACTTTCTTGGATCTTCAAACCACATTCTGCTGTATGACCAAAAATGGAAGGTGGATCACAATGAGAAACATATGGCTGGGAATGGAATTTCAGACTAGAGGAGAAGAAAGGAGGAGGAGGACGGAGATTGAGAGGAAAAGAGCAAAGGAAAGTAGAAAATGAAAAGAGAAATTAAATTTAGGCTCCTCTATTTGGGAGAAGAAAAATAACCCCCTCAACTCTTCTGGTGACCTTACATGGGAACCTCCTAGAGCTTTGTTTTTATGACTTCTCTCTCTCTTGCATTTATTTCCCTTCTCTGTTATTTCTATAAGGTTCTAGACATTATATTTGGGGTAAGATGGAGAGCTACAAATTTTGAGTTATTTACCTGCTTCCCAGGGCATTCCAAAGGGGTATGCAATATGTCTGAGTTTAGAGGCAGGAGCAGCTTTTCAAATGAAGACATTTGGCTATGACTCTATGGTTCGAGGCTGTTCGCAGAAATGTCTGAGGCAAAAACTCATTCAATTAGTTCATAATTAGAGCTGACTGAAGGGCAACAACAGCTCTGCTGTGTGGCAACTTGTGAGGTCCAGAAATTTGGGTTTGCTCAAACACGGCCTTATCTACTGGGAATTTAAAAATGTTCACTTTTCATTCTGACATGGAGCAAAGTTTGGGGCTTTTTGTTTGCTTTTGCAAAATGCTGATATATTTTTACAGGGAGGGGGAAACGGCCTCTCAGCGAGCTGTGCTTCATTCCTTCAGGAAAGGACAGTGCATGGGCTTGCCTGTACATGGATCTTGCTGCCCTTGGCGACACTGTTGGTCCTCGCTGGTGGCTGCGGAGGGACTTGTGTCCAGGGCAGGAGGAGCTGTCTGGCTTCCAGGGATACAGGTTTCAGCTGGGATTGACACTGCTGCATCATCACCTCAGCTGGGGAAATGGTTTTAAAAATTGCTCTGAATTTTTGGACAGATTGCCATGAAAAGCCGTGACTTACAGCATCTCCAAGAGCACAAGGTGTCTGTGTTTAGACAGATAAATTTATCCTGTGCTACTCATTGTGTGTAAAGTCACAGCTGCTGGCTGTTCAGAGCTGAGAAAGATCTGCTTGTATCATATATAACTGTTCTTATCATGTTTTAAGCAGTCTTCTTATTTTAAAAGAGCAGAGAAAATAGGACTTTCCTGGCTAGATGAAGACGTTTCTTGCTGTAGCTTTCCAAACTGTGTCATACATAGGAATAGAGAAAAACAATACCAAAAAAGAGATGCACATGATTCATACCAAATTCCCCATTTCTAAAAATGACAATACAGTGCAGACGATACAATTGCACTGCTTCAGAGCTAATAACATATTCGCTTTCCTGGCTTATTCCCTGGTCGAGCTCACAAGGCAGAGGCAGCACAGCCACGTCTCCCAAGCGTCCTCGCCGCTCAGCAGGCAGCAGAGGAAACGCAGGGGAGAATCTCAGAGCCGGGTGGGAAAATGCGCTTTTTTCCCTCTTCGGTGTGGCTCGCCCCAGGTAGCCTGATTTCAAGGCAGAAAGCGTCCCAAGAACAAATGAGGCGGGAGGGTACAGTCCAATAGCTTTTAATCCGACGCAATCAGGACCTACACAGGAGCATCTAGACTGGCCGAATTCTCAAGCCGGACTGACCCGTAGGTGGGCGTGGAAACGGCTTTTCAAGGGGGCAGTAACAGAACGGGAACCAGTGAGGGACAGGGAGAGGGGAGGACACAACTGGGATACAATCCAATGAGGGGGTTTGGGGGCGGAGTTGTAACACAGAACAAATGCAGAACCGAACTTAACAGAACTTTCCAGACTAAGGGGAAGAACAATATTCAGGGTGCCACCCCATGGGCTGTGGCTTATAATCAGGCTAAGGCATTCCCACAATAACACTTGATAACCAAAATCTTCTCCCTTATTTTGACAGCATTCCCTGTGGACATCATGGGAGCCATCATCAATGGCTCAGAGGTAGCACTTTAAATGTAGTATCTGCTACTGGATCTTGCTTCTAAATTCACTATATATCAACCCTTCTGTCATCTAAATTATTAATGGAGTTCTTACTGATTACACCAAGTGCAATATATATAAAATTATATTTTATATATTTTATAAAGAGTAAAGTGCAGTTGATTATAAGTGATTCTTGATGCTTCAGCATCAAGATTTAGGGGTGGAACAGAAAATCAGGTTCCTACTGGCAGGTGATTTTTACATGTTCTTGAGAGTGTAAAGAGATTTTCATATGGGCAACGAGTGTGGTTAAACACTGGTGTGTCAGTCTGTGCCGAGATTTCGAAAAGGGAACCAGATTATATCTTTAATGAGTAGTCCTACTAGATGCAGTAAACATGCTTCAGATTTTGGTTCACAAAATTAACTTGATATGATATTGGCCAAGCTTGTGTGCCTGCTAACTGCATTATACTAATGGATATCTTGGAGCATTCTAAATTTGTTTGCTTTTCAAACAACAGCAGCAAAAACTTGGTTTTGTACAGCCTATTAAACACTACGCAGTGCAGACTGCTTCAAAAATAGCATAAACTAAACATTGATGGTTTTTAATAAACCAGACTTAAACACAGAGTAAGTTTAATAAAGCGGATACTTAAGACAAGCATAATGAAAGGTGAAGGTCTGTTTTCTTTTTATTTCATTTCTTAACCTCTACTCTTCAATCCTGTGTTTGGTTTGGGGTTTAAAATAAATCATTCTCTTAAATGAAGTAATAAGAGAAGTAGAGTGAAGAGCCGACCTGTGCAAAGAAATTTATAGCAGAGGAACTAGCCGGCAGGGAGAAAAAAGTTCCTATATTAACTACAAAACAGTAAGTGCTAAGACTTTAATAACTTCATTTCAATGAAAATGTTTTTCATAGAGTCAAAACAGATTAGTTGCAAGAAAAAATATTTAGTTCTTCTACTTGAAGCCAAATGGTGAAAATTTCAGTTAATCTAAATAGATTTATGGCTCTCATCATAGTCTGTTCCCTCTGATGATTTGGCACGTTTTTTGCTGTAACCAAACACCTTGAGACTGTACCCAGACAAGAGAGAAAAGTGATCATGCTTCCCTTCTATAACCTCATGTCTCTCTTCTCCCTTGGGTCCGTGTGACTGCAATGCCCTCGCACCTTTCTCAGAGCTGGTCTGGAGGAGGTGCGGATAAATCACTGCCTTTTCTCAACTTCGACAAGTTGAGGGGATATTTGACTTCATATTCTAGGATGCTTTGCCCCTTTTGCATTAGTAGTTTTTGCAGCTGCTCCTAATTTCTTTTTCCAGCCCTACCAGGCTTCAGTAAAGGCAGAGAATTTCCCCCAAAGCTTCTGTCAATCTATTGAAAACAGCCTTGTGCTTTGAATATTTCAAGCAGAATTGTTTCTAGACACAANAGTGGAGAGAAATAAATTTCAGTTTTCATTTCAAGGGGAGACGTACATGTATGAAATCTAGTTTAGATTTATTTATTTGTGAACAGTGGCAGAAACAGTTTATTAGTCATATAGCAATATGAAGATACTGTGTGTAGAGGCTTTCCTTTGGGGACAAAATAGAAGGTTGTCTGGTTTGTGTACTTATGTATAGATGGGCATTCAGTTATGATTATTAATAGCCTCTAACGAATTTATCAGGAGGTGTCTCTATATCACAATTGTACAAGACATAATTTGAAACTATTAGATTGTAGCACTGTGGTAACATATTACTTTAGAAGTATCTTTTTTGTAATTATTTTATTTGTTTCTACAGTTTGCCTTCTACCTAAGGGGAAAAAGGAAAGTTTTCCTAATTATGACATTTAAACTAGGGCCACTGGATTAATGAGAGGAGTTGGTTACAGTGGACTCAGACAACTGTGAGCTGGTGACTGGAAAAGATGCCTAAGACATATGTGGGTTTTGCTTTACTGATGAGAAATTTTAGAGTTGGGGTTTCTTTTCCAAGTTTAAGAATGATGTGTTGCTAAAGTAGAGGGATACTAGTGTAGGTAAGAAAGAGATAACTCGTCTGACAAAGGTGTTAGTGAGGTTAGTTAACAAAATTACCCAACAAGAGTTTCTAACCAACACGTTACTTAGAGATTCTATAGAGCTTCTGTTTAGTGTGTTTTTCAGGCAGGCATTCCAGATGAAAGCAAACCAGAAAATTCTGTAAGCTTCCCTAAGATGACATTCCCTAAATAGGACCTCCTTTAAGTGAGTTTAAAAGTTACAGATATACATTGAAAGAAAATGATTTTTGCATCTTTCCTAGTAAGGCGGTCCAGATGTCATGAGATTTCCACTTGTTTTTGTTTTCCTGCAAGTGGATATAAAATTTCCTTCTTTGATAACCTACGCAAGCTTAGGATTCAATGGATGATGATCTGAGAATAAAGCTTAAGCAAGATTTTGAAAAAATATAGTCAACAATCTGCAAAGCGTTTGCTTTTAGTTGTAGTGGTGTCAGTACTCTTACTTGAGTGAAAGCTGCATTCTTTCCTCCTGAGTGAGTGTAAAACCATTTTCCTATGCTCCTACTGTCACCAGTGTGCTCCAACTCTCTCAATATTCTAAGCAGGAAAATGTGTTCTCAGGGAGGCTGCATTGTCTTTCCTGAGGCATTTTGCCTGTCCACTCTGTTATTCTGAATTCATAAAAATAATTTACAGAAACAGAAAGAGAACCTCATTTTAAGAAAGATAAACATGCTTGTCAGGCTGATGCAGACAGGAGGTGGGATGGCTGTATGCTCAACAGGTGAGGTGGGACTATTCCCAGCTTTCTTTAGCACCATACAGAGAAGAAGAAGAAAAAAAACTTTCATGTTTTTCCATCCCCTGTGTTGATAGGTAATGCTGGGAAATTCTGGTTACAGGGCAGCAGCAATCTGGGGAGTTTTGTTTAGGTTTCTTACTGGTTTACTCTGACAACAATCTTAGTTCCTTTGGGAGTTGTCCTTGTGGGAGAGGGGGATTTTTGGAACTGTGAAAATGTGCAAGTCCTGTATAACATCACTGTAGTGGTTCAGACACTGCTTCTGACAAGGCTAACAGTGATAACATGCAGAGATGAATCTCAAGTGACTGTTTATACAAGATAATCTCGTTGCAGAACATTGGAACACTCCTTACCCCCTCTGCAGCCACACACACCTTCCCACCCTCATCCTGGTGGGGGCTCATGGATAATTCCATGTAAGCCTCTCTTGCTGCTGGGTGGATCAGTTATTTTTGCCACTTCAGCTGCAAATCCTGAATTTGTCATGTGGCACGCTAAGTAACTCCACTACTGACCCCAAAGTCATTAGCTGTGCAGAAGACTCAGTACAGGGCTGTAGTAATTCTGAGAAACCAAATACTATCCTTTTAATTGGGTTCCAGACTTCTCTGAGAGGGGGGGTCAGTCTCTTCTTTCAAGTAACAAGTGACAGGACAAGATGAAACAGCCTCAAGCTGCGCCAGGAAGGCTGAGATTGGATATCAGAGAAAAATCTCTTCACTGAAAGGGTTGCCAAGGATTGGAATAGGCTGCCCAGGGAAGGAGCTGGCGTCAGCAACCCTGGAGGTGTTTAAAAGATCTGTGGATGTGCCACATAAATTGTACATCTGCTGCATGAGGGATCCTGATCCTTCACTAGCTCTAGAAGAGGCAGTTGGGTTGATCTAATTTAGGTATTTTGAATCTTTCTTTTGACGTGTTTTTACACAGTCAAGACTTAGCAGCTGAGTTATTTTCTTCCTGGTAGTATGAGAAAAATTTGTACTGTTCATACCAGTTACCAAATGTCTTACACCTTTTGAAGGACCACTCTGAGCTGCTCTAAGAGCTCCTGGGAATGAAGCAGAATGTCTGTTCCGTGCAGCCACACATTTCCTCGACGGTGACGCTGGGACACTTCACTCGCACAGCTGGGCTGTGGGAAGGGGGGCAGCACACAGATGTGCTGACGCCGCAGCCCAGCTGTGACAGTCACACTTTGCTTGTCGTTTCCTCGCTGCTCTCAGGGGGATGCTCTCACCTGGCAGAGAGGTGTGGGTGCCTTTGCCTCCCCACAGCACCTGGAAACCTCCAGAAAGTCCCAGGATTTTCTACCCATTCACCCTGGAGTGTGGCAGTATCCCATAATGGCGTGGACAGTCTCCTGGTGGGGGATTTATCTGCCCCACATAACGATGCTGGGAGAGGTTGGAGGCAGTTCCAAAGGAGGCTGTGTGCAGATGCTGACTTGGGGCTCTATAGCAGTAAATGCCACATAGGTGCCACGTTGGGCTCAGATTGGGAAAGTTGCAGAGTTGTATCATTCCTAGCTCACACCTTTGGCTCTGTGGAAGTGCACAGCACTCAGGATGCACAATTTTGGTAGCCCCATATGTTTTATACACCAGCATTGATACATTTGGGTCTCCGATCATTCAGTTTTCTTCTCTGTCCACCTCCTTTCTTTTATCTCATGGGGTTTTTTCACTCTTTTTTTTTTCATCCTAGGCAAGGTTTTTGGTGGGCATAAGGGAATGAGTTAAAAGGTGCCAAATTAAATTAGTTCACAAATTTGGAAGGAAGCCAGTCAGGAAATAGAAAATGCTTTTATAGGAGAGAGAGGGAGGGAGACAGGGAGGATCTGTCTGCCTGTGTGCATGTGCAAATGTAAATCATGTGCCCAAAAACCAAAGTCAAATGATTATGAATGTTTTGGATCGATGCAGCACATTTGTGAGTGATTTCCAATACTTCTTCCTGGAAAAAATCCCCTTTTTTGCTCATAGAAACAGCCAGATGAACAGGACTGGTTGGGAACTGGCGCACTGGTATTTTGGACGTTTCAGGGTTACGTTGCTGCGCTGATCAGTGGAGGAGCCCCATCTATACCTTATTAACTCGATGTCAGAGTGCAGCACGGTAGAAAATATGGATGATGTGGTCACTAACTACACAGTAATGGTCTACATGGCTTTAGCTCTCCTCTGAGCTTACGAAGGCAGCAGCCATGAGGAAATCTTTCCAGCCACAGCTTGCCTCCGCTTTACAAGTTGATCTCATTTCATCTGCTCATGTGACTTCCAGCAAAGTTAAATCTGCGGAGGCTTCCTCTCACTTCATTCCGCCCCGAACTTAAAATAGTCAGAAAGCTTTTATATGGCTTGCAGCAGAAAACAGCCGTGGTGGCTTTCAACCAATTACATCATGATTATGCGGTAATCTGTGTTTTCTATGTGTTCAGAAATGTATTTTTTGCCACAAGTGCCTATTATAGTAGATTTATGGAAGAGCGCAGGGCACACTTTCTGCTTTGTAAACTGAATATTTTATTATATTAGACGCTTGCCAAAGTTCTCCTAATATATTTTGTGTCAGACTGTTGTGGGAAACAGTACAAAATGGAATACATTTCTTAGTTTCTCATGAATACTAATCTCTGAAGAGAAGTACAGACTATATTCCACCATCTTATTCTTGGTTCAAGACTAAACCAAATCTATGAGATCTCTATATGAGATTACAACTCTTGAGAAATTTTATTGTACTCCTTTAATTCTGTTATCCATGGCACACAGTGCATTGAAATACACTCAATGCTATTGAAGAGCTATTGAAATTGTGGTTATTAAATATGTCATTTATGCACCTCTACTGAAGGCCTACAGAGTTCTTTACAATGTCTACTTTGTGTGTTTATTTATTCTATATTTATAAAATATAGACTGTATGCTGCATAACATGTATTAGATGTATTATACATCTTACATCTGTGTAAAGTTAGAAATCAGGAGAAACTAAATAAATGACTTGCCAAAGCCAAAGAACAACTGTGTGGAAACATTAGCAATAAAAATCAGAAACTGTGACTCTTGGACCTTTATTCTAACCATTGAGGAGTAGTCTTCAATCCCTTGTTTTGGGGAGGAAATAAGTAATAAAATTGCATTGAGGAAGTCTTCCTCAGCTTCCCAAGTCTGAGGTATTTTGAGTGAAAGGGTCATATAGCTACCAGAAACATACATAACTACTTAATAAAGGCAAGCAAATGAATAGGTGGGGAATCCTGTATGTGTTCAGCATTTGACCGGGCAGAGGAGAACTTATTGCACTCAGAGGAGAGGTCAAAACATCTTTCACAAGAGAAATACTTCTGGAATTCAGTGTGGGACCTGTCACCATTGGGTTCACTTTGGATCTTGGCTTTCTGCTCCTATTTCTCCTCATCTTCTTTCTCAGGCACTTTTATTTTCATATGTGAAAATTACTAATAGACCTAAATGCCTGATAATTTTTTCAGCTCTGATTAAACCTCCGATCTGGCACTTCTTTTACAATGATTTCAGGTAAAATCCTTTCAGTTATTATTCCAGAGCTCATCGCTCCTGTGCTTAAACAAGAAAAAAACATAGAACACTGTGTAAGGATATCAAACGTGACGTCTTTCATGTGTTTTCAAACTGAGACTGCTTTTATCTACTTGGTTTTTGAAAGTTCATTCACCTGTTTCACACAGCTGAATGACCAAGTTCCAGGCACTTTGAGATGCTTTTCTGGTGACAGCACCTTCCCTCACTGAGATCAAAATGATAAAATAATTGATCTGCCTTTCGTGGCATCGATAAGGGGCTTGCTTAGTCTTACTAAGCAAAGTAAGGTTTTGTGAACAGCATGTAGTGTTTCAGGTTTCCTTTTACTTACAGTGCCACTCTGATGATTCTGTTGCACTCATCCAAAGCTGTTGGATGTTCAGTCTGTGTCACCAATCTCTCTTCTAATGCAACCAAGAGATGTATCAGAGCATTTTCTTTCAGTAGATTTCTTGAAGGCATCCTAGTGATGAATAAAAATCAGATAAAAATATGATACATCCTCCAGGGTGTGTTAAAATGGGCCCCAGAATTTTTGAGACTGGTACATAGTTTGCATTTCATTTAAATGAATGCTTTCCCTCATTACTTAAGTAGAAAACCTTGGGAAAACCTCATATTATGAGCTTTATTTCAAGCTTAAGTTAATTATTCATATGATTGTTTTTCTTTCCTAGGTACCACCTTTCTCTTTTCCATAGTCTGACAATAAATAGTGTACCTAACATGTCTGTATTTTCGGACCAAGAAAAACACGCTCAACAGTGAACTTATTTTGTGTATGGCAATCAAAGTTCAATAAATATAAAAAATTAATCTGTTTTTCATTTGTGTAAGCACAAAAATGTATTTAAGAAAATTCAGATTCCTTCATATTTTACACTCTTTAAAGTCCAGCTTGGCTTTAGTGACTTTTTTTCCAACTTAAAACCTTGTTTGCCAAGACTCAAACTGAGTGAATTTTTATTGCACAGTTATAAACTATTGGGGGGGGAGGGGGAGGAAATTATATAATGGAAAAAAGTTGAAATAGCCTTTGCTCTAAAAGTGCAAATAGCATACAGCACCCATTAGAGAGCAAAAAAAAAAAAAGGTCATTGCTAATATTTTCATCGACACACTCCTATAATGCTCTAAAATGCACCCAGGGTGCTTTTCACAGATGGAACCACTGAACATAGTTAAGGAGTAATGACCAATGGAGAGGGCAGCTAAATGATGAGTTGGGGTAAAAGCTGTGGTGAAACCACCAACCCTGAGCTTCACGGGTCTTTAACAGCAAGGAAATGCCAAACTTTTGGAGAAAGAGGAATATTCCGGTCCTGATGCTGTTCAGGGTGTGGTGCTTTGGTGGCCAGGTGAGCATCCTGGCACTCCTGGCTGTACCAGAGGAGATAGAGGGGGCAGAAATACCCAGGGACATGTCAGTTTTATAATAATCACTCAGGGAAATGTCAGTTTTATAATAATCACTCAGGGAAAGCTGGAAAATATTCAGATTCTGTTAACAATAATTTGGATATGCTTCCAATTTTTTTCCTTTTTGAGGCTGGCAGCTGCCAAGACCTTCGCTGGTTGTTACTTTGCATACTGTGGTGCAGCTCTCAGTGATTATTTATCCCAGCGAACCACAGCCTCCTGTGTTTTTCAGCATGACCTGGATGGTCAAATCTTTGGCTAGTTCAGTGATTTAAACTGAAATACCATCTGGCAGCAATATAAAACCCAGTATGGTAGGAGGCGAAATGGAAGAGTAGGAAAGGATTGGTAAAAAGATGTGACTGGAGAACTAAAATGTGTATCAGCAATAGTATCAGGATCAGAGTAAGAAATTCCATGGTATGTCTTGGTGCCATCTGATGGTTAAGTTTTACAAGGCTTGTCTTCATGAAGGAAAACACACAGATTCGAGGGAAAGAACCAGGGTTCTCCTATGGTAGGAAACTATTCTCCTTTGGTGGAATATGACTATTGGCATTTACAGTTGCATAATAATGAAGGGGAACAAATAACATTCATTATAATGCTCTTGAAGCAACAATCAGAGTCTGTTTTAAAGTCAAGTGTCTTGCAGCACATGAATTAACTCGACAGAATTAGGAAAAATACTATGGAAACTGGAAAATGTACTGCATAAAGCTGACTGTGTTTTGCCAATTCATACTCCAGTGCATTTGTATAATTTTTATACATAAATGAGGCATTGTGTAATCTGTGTAAATCATTTGTAAGTACTGGGAGCTGCAGTATCTAGAGCATGAAGTGTGTGGAGCCACAGAAGAAAGCTCTGAAGGAACAGTAATGTTAATGTGATGACTGAGAGGTAACTGCATATTTAACTGTCTGTGAAACAGAAAAAGGTTAACTGCCACATGAGAAGCATAATTTTTATAGTACAGCTTTCCCATAGCTTTTGAGGACGCTATATATAGATATGTATATATACAGTCATGATTTCATATAAATTTGTGCATCAGTCTATGCACTAATTTGAGAGCAAACAAAACCTTTGGCTTTTTTAATTTAATCTTTATTCTGCTATTATTATTTTTCTATAATCCCCTCTATGAATGGGAGAGCAAAATGTTCTCGATTCATGTAGTTTCATGTGAGTTTTATTAACGTTCGGTCTTTAATTTGGTGAAATTCCATTTGTAATACGTCTTTCCCATTAATATGATTTAAATCAATTTCTTCAAGTTCCATTGACATAAAGCTTTAAAGACAAGCTTGCTAATGCTCGCTCTGATCTGAAAGACAGTGATCAGGGCAACAGGAGCCTTAGGTTTTGGTCTTTAAATAAAGAAATTCTGTTGAGGCCTCAGGTGCAGAATAGGTTCAGAAAGCAAATATCCAAAGGCTATATACTCAACACCTGGGTGAAAAAAATCATGGCAAACTCTCTCAAGATGCAGTGCACAAAATCTTTTGCTTATTCAAGGAAAATCTCCTGATTTAAAACAGTGGAGTCTTTACCTTCCGTTGTTCAGTAATTCTGAATAACTCCTATTTGTTACAAATATGACTTTGCTAGGACATGCAAATACTATGAAAGTGAAAACCATAAATACAGGTGCAACAATCTTGCACAGTGGCAAGATGGATCCTCAGGAAGTTTCAACATGAGAGTATCCAGAAGCATAAAAATAAGATATTCAGTAAATCAAATCGGTTTTGCATGTTGTAGAAAGACTGAGACTTAAAGAGCTTTAAAGAAAGGATGAAAAGGCTGTAAAAAGAAATGGGAAGGGGTCAACAGAAGAAATAAGCAGACATTATTAAAGGGGAATTAGTAAAATTTCTGTGGAAGGCCAACCAGAAGAGAAAAGAAATAATCAGTTCCTAAGTTCAATTTAACAGTTTATCGTTTAAAGTTCAATTATGCAATTCGAGGGCTTTCAGATGGTGCCACAGGATAGCACATTTCTTCTTTTTCCTTGGATAACTGCAGTCCACTCTTCACAGACTGCAGTTCCTTGGGTCTGACGTGAGCAGTGGCCCAGATCTCCAGCACAAACCAACAGAGCAACCGTTCTTAACCTGGCTAAGTCAATAGACACATTTGACACGAATTGCCCTGAAATGAGCTGGCATTTGTGTTTTGTTCAACCAACATGATGGTGGTTTAGTTCCTAGTATGGATCACCAAAGGGTTCCCTGTTGGGTTTCAAGCACAAACTCATTCAAAAATCTTGTCTTCCTGGATGTCTTCACAGTACACGCAAAGACCAACTTTGCTGCTTTCCCCCAGCTTTTGGCAAAGTATGAAGTACCACTACTCATTTCCAGGCCAGGAATATTTGAAACTTAGTTGTAACAGCTTAATAGAAAGATTTTTCTTGAAAAATATATATTAAAAAAAATTCCAAATTGTAATCCATATTTGTCCACTGAGAATGATTCCAAGATCATTGATTGTTTCAGTGCTCTGCCATGAGTTTAGAAAGCTGCCTCCCTGTGACAAAGGTCTTGCTAGATTTTTCTAGGGTATAGCTGTGAACCTGGCTCTCTTGCTCCTTTTTCAGATGAGAGGGAATGAGGAAACTCATGTCACTGACTGATTTAGAGCTGTTTTCCACAGCAGGCAGCTGCTGGAAGAGCAAGAACCCACCCACTCCCCGACACAGGTATCAGATTAATCAAAGACTTCTGGGGACTATTTTTCCCTGACATATGGCTACAAAATCACAGCCTCCAAGAATTAGATGAGTCAAAGAATCTTTTCATGGTTAAGTTTTTTGATTGGAAATGGGATTACCACGGGACAGAGTGGTCCTCGGGCAAGTAGGCGAAGACTTCAAAGGCAAACTTGGCATTAGAGGTTTGGCAAGTAAAACACTTGAAGCCTCTGCCAAGCATCCCATGTCCAACAGTGCCCAGCATCCTACACAGAAGGAAGCTGAAGGAGACTTTTGATACCTTAATGAGCTAAAGAGACTGTAAAAAGTAGTGTTTATAACATGTGCGTTGTGCCAGAGACTGAAAAGAATCCACTTTTTTCTCTCTCTGCACGAAGGATAAAGAGGTAATTCATGGCAGAGAAATAAATAAAAATTACCTCAGGCTTGCAAGAGTGTATTTTTATTTTGTTTTAAACTTTTTAAATCTGCCTTATCAATTAATTACCATAAAGTAATGTTTATCTTTGTTGCATTTCAGTGGCAGCTCTGGCTCTTTATGATTTCTTTCCAAAGTAAATGTTTGAGCTTTTTCAGCTGAAATGACAGAATATACCATTTCCATTAAAAACTAAAGCAATGAAAGCCATGTAAACAGCTTTTACAGGCCCTGTCATCACCTATCTATGCTCCTGTAAGTGGACCAGGGGAAAAAAAACTAGCTGGTGATTTGGACTGCCTTTGGCACTGCAGCCAGGTGTGCAGCAGCACGGGCAGGTGCTGCTGTCTCTGCCATCAGCTGGGAGATGCTGGCTGGTGTCCCTCTGCTCCAAGAGCCCATGCAGCATCCCTTGGATGCAGCCATCCTTTCCTGGAGTGCTGCTCATCCAACAAGTCTAGGTCTGCTCCCACCTTAAGTCAAAATTGGTGGGAATGGTTTTTGTGAACTTAGTGGCCCGGTGAGACACTTGACGTGAGAATTTGCATTCACAGGTTGGAAGGCCCATTGAGAAAACATATTGTACAATCACAGAATGATTATATAATGAATTAATAATGTAGGTGATTATTATTAGAAAACTCGTACATTATTATTAGGGTATATGATAATATAGATTATTATTAGAAAGCCCATGTAATACCAGTTATGTTAGAAGGCCCATTGAGAAAACATAAGATCATATACAATCATTCATTACATAGTGAATGAATGAATTTGGAAGACTTTCACTTTGCACTGAGATCAGCGAGCCTGTTATCTGCGGAATTTCCATTCCTTTTCTTTTTAATAGTGTTTTAAATATAGTTATATATTTTATTCTATTTTGTTCTATTTTATTTCATTTAATTTCATTTTTTATGTATTTGTATATTTGATTTGCCTTGATGGAAGTGTGTCTTGAAACTTGCTGTATAAGCCATTCTCCAGTGAGAAACGCAAACATATATATTCTTAAAATGCATTCATGGCATTTTGAAGTAAAGTTGTAAATGGACTCATCAGCTTTGCCTCATCTCTCCTTCCCCCTCTCTTCCCATTAATGCAATCCTAAGTGTCTGATATGCTGAGCTTGTCATCTCCTTCAGGGGGATTAATTGTCCCCCCTGGAAGGGAAGTTGAGAAAACAAATAATAATATGAATCATAACATTTTGTTGCTCTTTTGTGCATTTTGTGTTACTTAAACTGCAAACCGGTTTCATGTTGCTTGGATGGAAGCTCTTTCCCCACTGCAATAATGTCTATTCTGACTTCAGCAGCTCAGTTTAGTTGATTGCTACAGGCCTTTCCCTAATTTTCCTCCTCCATTCATCCCTGATATCCAACTAATAGCTGTAGGAAAGAAAACATCTGCTGGAATGAGTGCTGCTGCTGAGAAACGAGTTGAGGGCATTTGTCTGTGTAACCACTCACAAATACTTATCTCTGGCACCTACTAAGCAACACTGCCCTTTGGGGTCCCAAATTTCGCTCACTGACCTGAGTCACAGCATTGCCATGCTGAATGTCACTCTCTTTGCCAGGGATTCCTGACGCAATGGGCTTTGCTTGGGGTTTGCCCTGAGGAGTCCCAAGTGCCATGCAGGCTGCTCTTTGCACTGGGCATGGGAACCCTAAGAGGACAAAACTCTGGTGGTCTGAGTCTGTTGAAAGCCTTAGGTCAGAGTTTCCATCTGTAAACATTCTCTTGCGTGTTTATATTCTCATACAGCTTGATGTATTGGAGGTGAAACCCACTGTATACTAACTAACTGTATACTAACTCTTTTAAGGAAACTGATTAATTATTGTTGATTGTAGAATATGCTCATCAGCAATAGTAACTCAGATGATCAGCTCATAGCCCCATACTATTAAGGTCATCTGCATGATGAGCTCTTTGGTTAGATGTCCAAAAAGTGACTGTAGATTTTCCCACCTTTTGAAAAAAAAGAATAAATTCATAATTATAATGTTGCTCTTTTACAACATGTCTCCAGAACAGATGAAAAGTGTCCATTACATTTCTGTCTGGGTGACATCACAGATCTCTCAATGTGCTTGTTAATAGATTTTCAGAGCGTAAAGAACTTTATATTGGGAGCTGAAAGTCATTCCTGAGTCTTTAGACGCACAGACTTACCTACTACATATTTTTTTATTTTCTATTTCTTATGTATCCCACATATGCATTCATATGTATCCACACATGCAGTGGGATCTTCTCAAAAGGCTGGATTTTCCAGTAGCAGCACTTTAGGCAAGGCAGTACATCTTCTGCTAAAAGCACAATTTTCCTTTTCCTTTGTAAAACAAGGTTTAACAATTTTTGTGTGTGTTCTTGCCTTATCACTGCCTGCTACTAAAGCAGCGCAAGCAAAGCCTTTCACCTTTCTGAGGGATTTCTCTTTCCACGTCTGTGGCATGAACTGCTCATCTTCTGCAAATTATTCAGTGTGTAGCAAAATAACTATTTTTAGTCCAACTTTCCTTTTTTTGTCATAAGCCATATTCACTCCCTTCAAATCCAGAATGTCCCAACTTTATAGCTAAGTTGAAATGTGGAGCAGAGAGTACCATTATTGCTGTTCAATCCTGCCCGTTCAAGCTAAGCTCCAAGTACATAAATGTAATGAAGTGATAATACAGGGATGAAAAAGTCTTCTCTGGGAATATCCAGCAACCCAGTGTTTATTAGTAAAATAAAATCACCACAAAATATTGTGGTGGAATGAAATCTGAAGTCAGCAAATCTTTTTTTAATTATTCTCTTATTTTGATAAAAAAACCATGTCGTTGTGCCCCCACCCCCCCGCCCCCCCTTTTTCTGATGCATTTGTAAGTAGAAATGTGTGTTGGCTATTTTACAATGTGTGATCTGATCACAGGTACAAACAGTTTATGGCGCTGCAGTCATACCTGGAAACATCCAACATCAAAAAGAGAACAGCCTCTCTGGCTTTCACTGTTACACACTTCAGAAGAAATTTAGCTCCTGGACCTGAAGTAGCAAGCAGGCATGAAATGTGATATTGTTTAATGGTGAATTTGAAACCTTTCACAGGGGGAATCCAAGAGAAAAATGACCTCTGAGCAGCCAGAAATCACTGGCTGCCAACTGCTGACATCTGTACTCCTGGTGATGCTCTGAGATTCCTGACATATGAGGTTGAGTAAAGCAGACTAAATTGATAAACCAAACATCACAGCTCTGGATTTCAGCTCAGTCTCTTCATATTAAAAATAGTGAACAGAAAGCTTCAGCGTGGCAACTGGTTTTGAAGAGGACATGTTTGGCTTTGATATTACTGCAGCCCCAGTTCAGCTCTGTGTTTGAATTGGTTAATGCCTCCAGATTCAACCTTTTGTGCCATGTGAGGAAATGCTCCTTTGCTGACCTGATCTCGCATTCTTTCAGTGTGAGATTTTCCCAGTCTCGAAATATCCTTTATTAACGACCCAGAATTTTGGGGCCCAAATCAAAACTTTCAGTGCAGTCGATCCAGATCCAAATGTTACAGCTCAGTTTCTTTCTGTTCACGACTTTCCTACTGATACTTAAACAGCTACGGGGAAATCCAGTGTATAACCCTGGTTTTCCACTTTCTGCTACAAAATTTTTATCTTTCTGCATTTGTTTTTATGGTAGGACAGTTTCTGGTTTGAATTTTATCTAGCATAAAAACTGCCTAAAGGCACAGACCTCGATACTAGCCTTTTATTCCTTTCAGGTTTTGGCTGGAACTGAAACATGGAGGAAAACCAATTGTCCTCCTTTTCCTGCTCTGAAAGATAAGTGTGACATGAAGCACATGCCTCTCTTAAATGCTCTCGCATGTGCCTAGAATTTTAGGTCAATAAACCCAGCTCTGGAACATGGCTGAGGCAAGCATTATGGATTAAAGATTTGTTATGAGGGCCAGATTCCAGGCAGAGGTTTCTTTGTTCCTCCAGAAGGGTTTATTCATGCACATTACTCCTTGTTTTATGTCTCTGCTTTTCAGTGCTTGGCCACCAGATCCTTACAGGATGCAGCCGTGCTTCCCCACTGCCCTCATGCCTTCCCCACACTCTTCATCCTGGCAATGCAAACGTTCAGGGGATGTAGATATGGGTGTCCATGTCAAGACTCCCTTGGCAGACTGGAAGATGTCATCACTTCTGTGTTGCCAGGACTCCCAGCAACCCAGAATTTGCAGAATATTTGTTTTCTGCACATACACGGACCCCAACAGGCATCTGAGTTTTTAGAAAATTTAGAGTTGTAGCACTTGGAAGATCCACACAAATTAGCCCATGGATTCATCCAGCTGAAGCAAATTAACTTAATATCAGGCAGACAAACTTCTAACACAGCTGTTAAATTACATCCACTTTCTGCTGCTTCATTTTCAAGGGCCCCATTCTCTTTTCCTTCATCTGGTGTGACTTTTGTCCCTGGAAGTGAAGTGGCAATGGCTGTGCAAGCCCTGTTCAGAGAGGGTCAGGAATGCTCATGTGAAAACAGCCTTGGTTTTGCCTTCCAGTGCCTCCACTCCTGGGGATTTCCTGTTACTAAATAATGCTCTTAATGATATTTAAGTCTCCCATAAAAATAATTAAATTAACTCTGTAGAAAGACTGTTTTCCTTCCTGACAGTAAGATGGGAGATTAACGATCAATTGATTGCCTGTTCCTTGCTCTCACCCCTTGGAAAAACATTAAAAATATAGATTTTAAAAGATAAGAGAGAGGTGAGAAATGAAAATTAAGGACAAACTGAGGCTTGTTCTTGCTCTGAAGAGCCTGAAGCATAGGCTGTGGCTCACCATAGGAAAAGCTGAGTGGTCAGAGGTGATTGCCTTGCTCACTTCCCTGCAGTTTGACTTAGCCCCTCCTCCCCCAATATTTTTGCCTTTCCTCATGCTTGGCATCTACATCAGTTTTAACTTGTCCTCTGGTGACATTCAGGCAAAAGGTTTCTCCTTGATTTCAGCCTCCTGAACTGCTGGGAGGTGGTTGAGGAGGAGGGGGCCAGAGACAGAGACTTGGACAACCTTCTCCAAGCAGAGAGTTTGGAGAGCAAATAACCCTGGGTGAACCAGCCCTAGAGGGATTGAAAGGGAGAAATATCCTCACACAAGGACAAGGAAAATTAAATAAAGGACTCTGAAATAAAATGTCTGGCTTAAGGCTTGAGTGCCAGCTTAACACCCAGGCACTGAAGAAACATTTCCAGGTACAGAGAAGATGTGTGCATCCAAATAAAACCATGACTTAGTAGCCAAATGTGAAATTCCAGCCTTCCAAAAGCAGACTTGACTGCTTAACAGTCCTGTAAACCTCTGCAATCCAGATGTACTTTGGTTTTAGAAGTTCCTGTTCTGATTTCACCTTGCAAGTATTTGATACCTCTTTTCCTTTAATTATCCTGCCTGAGTGTGCAAATATGCACCTACATATCTTTCACATTTAGTGGGTAAAAGAGACAAATTGAACTTAAAATAGGGATTGAGGCTGAGGAGGAATTTCTCTATTCCAGGTACTGTGCTACTATCTAAGTAAAACTTTTATTTCTTACTGACTCAGCCATTTAATGAAAGGGAAGTTTTTCTTTTAACTTCAGGACTGCAGAATGTCTCTGAATATGACTTCTAGAATAAGTAGAAGGAAAGATGCTTCTGCAACTTCTGCTTAGCTAGAACCTCTTCCTCCATGAGGAGAACATGATGAATTGTATGGTCTTAAAGGGAAAAAAAAAAAATAGGGGTCCTTTTTTGCCTTTGTATTCTTTTGTAATATAAAGTATTATTCGGCCCCAAGGTTTCTTATATATTTACTTTGGCCCTAATGTAAAGAAGGAAAATTAAGTTAATTTCTGAGAGGAAATAATGTTATTTCTCCTTAGAAGAAAGGAAGTTACATACACTCCAAGAAGCTTTCTAGGAGCTAATTATCTCAGCAATAATAACTGCAGTCTTAATGGCCAGGTCTTGCTTCTGGTCATTTAGGAGAAACCTTTAATAACACTATTCTTTGAAGAATCTTCTGTATAATTTTATTACCACAGTTGGGAGTGCCTACTGGTTATTTTTAGCTGTCCTTTGAAGAACTCCTATCTGTCCTGTGCCATTTCCCAGGAACTGCCTCATATGAGTTCTGACACTAGTTTAATAAATGGCTTCAGATATGTAGTTTTGCCAACTGTTCAATAAAGGTATATTCTGAAAAAAAAACCCCAAATTCAGTGTTCATTCTGATTTTTCCTGTACCAACCATAAGCCCATCAAAATCAATCAATTCATTTCACTGATGGAGTCCAGAATAAAAAGAGTAATTTATTTCTTGCTTTTAATACTTCTGATATGAGAGGTATGTTTCTGAATGAAATATAAAATGACTGATTACTGGAGTTGCTGACAAAAATGCCTGTGTATGTTCATTCTTATAACTAACATGCAATGTTAATATTCAAAACCTAAAAATAAATTTCATTTACCCAAATTAATTCCTCTAGAATTTCTCTTTGGGTAAAGGCAGCAGCAAGGGAGAAAGTGTGGTGTATTTAATAGTCCCTCTGTTATTGCTGGAATTTTCAAATTGAAAATTCCTAGAAAGTTCATGTCCTATTCCTGGTAATGTCTGGTTTGCCCCAAGGCGTTGGCTCATTCATTATTAACACCTAAGGTCTGATTTCTAACCGCAGGCATGGGAGAACGCAGTGTTTTATACCTAAAATATCATATATAAACTTATATATAAAGTTATATATATATCATATATAAACCAGCCCTTTGCTTGCATCAGTTACTCTCTGAAATGTCAGACATGGAAAAGGCACAGAAATAAGTGTTGCACACCTCTGAAAACCATACCAGCACACTGAAGAAGGAAAAATTGTATTTATTCCCGGTTTTTCTGCACCAGCCCAGAACTGACTGAGCGAGCAGAAGGACTGAGTGGCATCACACTTCCCATGTAAGTCAGCCTTGGCTATAAAACCTGGGAATCAGGCATGGTGGTTTGCTCTTTAGCACTCTGCTGAGCTTCAAATAAACATGGAGGGATAAAGCACATATTAATAATTCGGATATATCTAAATATTAAGATTTCAGCTCCTTCAGTTCTTGCATTGTTTCATTTATTCTCCTCCTATATTTTGAGCTGCATACTTAAGCCATAGACTCTTCTAATGGGTCTAATGGTACATTCCTGGCTGGCACATCAGCACTGTCACACAGCCCTGTGGCCTGGCCATCCCCTCTGGTCCCCACTGCTGATCCTACCCCTCCTCCTGGCCCTGCACCTGGCGAGGATGAGCTCATGGGAGCAACAGCGCTCACTTTATTTTAGAAGGACTTCCAAGATCAGTCTCCTTCTCAAGTGAATATTTCCATAGCTGATGTAGCCCTGTCATGGTGTTTTCTGTTTATCTACAGCTGAGAAGAGGGTGTATTAAATTACTTGGTAGCAGCTAGGGTAGACAGTTCCATTTTGTCTTTATTAAATCACACGTCGCTGAAAGTTTAAACTATTTGAGCAAAACAGTGAATCAAAGTTCAAGGCTGTTCCTCTGATTTCAGCTGAGTTATATCACTTTCACTGGAGTTGAATTATTTGTGAAAGCAAACCCTTCAAGGCTATTATTGTGGTAAAAGGAATGGAATCCTACATTATTTTATATATGATATCTGTTTTTTTCCACTTCACGTCCTGTTCTTTACAAAAGTCTTCAGTTTAATTGGCTTCAAAGAAGAATTTGCCTGCATTTAAGTTATCAAAACTTAAGGCAGAGCAGATAGGAGTAAAGCCAATTATTTATACTTTGTTTTTAGTGGATCAAAATGATGAGAATATAAAAGGCAAAAAGATTAACCCAAACTCTCTAACATTTTAAGGTCTCAAAAAACCCCAAGATTAGGACTTTGAAAAACATCCAAGTAATAAATCCACAGAACCAAAACACACAGTTTTAATAAGTTTATTAAAAGAAACACAGGAGCTGATGGGCACAGATGCTAAGCTAAGCTGGAAAACCTTCAGCAGCCCTTCATGTTTGTGGACTTTTGAAAATCAAGGGGTCAGGTGTAATAAGCTGATGATGCAGTTTGATTCTCTGATGCCAAAACCCAATGAGATGCTGGGGGAGGGGCAAAAAACGAGTGGGAGAAAAATGTTCCCAGCTTCCTGCCTGGTGTCATCAGCAAAGCCAATGATGTTGCCCTCTTTAGATAAAGCAAACACTTAAACTATGGAGTCATAAAATCCCTCTGACTTGAGTGTTGTGAAGTTGCAGAGGACTCAGGCTTCATGGGCTGCTTGGGCAAGACTGTGATGATCTTCCCTGAGAGGCATCATGGTCTGAGTCGATGCAGATGTGGGGCAGATCTTGTGTGGAAGACTCAAGTGTCCATGGGGCAAGGCATGGAGAGTGAAGCTCAGTGAAGTGTAACTACTGTTTTCAGACGCAAATCTAGTTATAAATGTAAATATCCTGAGCTTTACTGACATTTTTGTCAGCAGATTTGGTCCTGGCTTTTGTTCAAAATCATAGCTGCTGGCTTTTGGGGAGGGAGGTGTGACATTTATTCCCCTATAGCCTTGCAGATTTTGCTGAAAAGCAGAGATGATTCTAATTCTTCTGAATACCAATAAAGCCACTTACAGATGTTGAGTAAGCTATTCTTCTGCAAATCCACTGGAGACTTAATTTAGACTGCTGCACTCACTAGAGAAAATAAACTCAGCTTTACTTTGAAATTTCTGGATGCATCTCAGGGCTGACAGGAAGTACTGCTCCAGAAATCGGCAATTTTGACACAGTAATGAATGGCAGATAGGAATAGTTTTGAGTGTAATGTTTACTCCCAAGGAACTCCATTTGTAGTCACTTTTCAGAGTAATGCATATTTTGTTTTTGTATCAGGCCTGGATATGGTGGATCTTTTGTTTTCCTGTTTTTCTTCAAATCACAGGTCTGTACAATCATTTCATGTAGCGAAATAAAGGGAATCAAACTCCTTTCCATCTCTTTCTTGCAGTCTTTTGCTGTACTTCTTGCTGCCTCTAAGAATCTGGGCATGAGGCTCACAGGTAGACAAAGGAGTTCGGTCCATTTTCCTGTGGTTGCAACCAATTAATGACAAAGGATATTTCTTTCTAGTCTTCTGTCTTCTTTCATTTCTTCCTATTTCTCTTCTATTTCATCCTTTGTCATGATCACAGTTATTTTGGGAAGTAACAGGACGGAAGAGCTGAGAAATGAGGGACCTATTCAGACCTGAGTGAGACATCGCTGAACGTGGCATCACACTTTCCTGTAAATGTATATTTAGCCCCTGTGCTTGAGTATCCCACCAAATTTATGTGGGCAGCACAAACTGACAAAGGTGTTAAATGATTGATTGGAGCAGCGGAGAAACTTCTGTTTCATCCATGGCCTCCACCAGCTCCACATTTTCCGTGCAGCTGGGCTGCCAATTCTCACACCTAACGAGTCAGTCCTATTTTGTCTTGCTTGAGCAAAATTCCATCGGCATTTCCAAACTGATGCTTGCACCCAGGCATTTCCTAGCTTGCTGAGCAAGGCTCTGGATGGTGATGGCTCTCCAGTGTGGCATAGTCTCACTCACCAATTATTCTTGGAGGCGCTTCTCGCTGCCTTTCCAGGCAATCCCAGCGCTCCTTCCCTGCCACAGCCTTTGACTGCTCTGTTTCATCTCTGTTTAATTCCTACTGTTCTTATAGCAACAGCGATGGCAGAAACACACAGATTCCTTCTTCTGACATGCCACCAGCTTTATTTGGACCTCCTGCATGGGCTGTTTCCAGGCATTGCTGCCAGCAGCATGTTTTGGATAATGTTTTCAAGATGAAAGTTATTCAGTGCAAGGCCTGGAGGCATGTGGTATTATCTGCACCTTATTGTTGACAGATGAAAATATAAATTCAATTCTATGGTGAAGGTGTGAAAAAGAATGGCTCCAAAGTAAGAGGAGGATGTCTGTCTGCTCTGATCTGATTTTGGAGTAGGCATGGTTCCTCATGGTCCATGGGCACAGCACATGGTTGATGATTATTGAGTTAGGATCTTTGGGACTGGTATTTGTGAGATTAATTTTCCATCCCAGCAGCTCAGCCACTTTGGGGATGCGCCTGTGTATCCCATCACAGCTCTCTGCTTCCAGCAGCAGCAGGGAAGGCAGGCTCCAGGATCGCTGCCTAGCCCTCCATTTGACTTTTGCTCATTGATCTGTGGGGGAAGAATTGGGGCTGCTCAGTCAGAGGAAGGATGCAAGGGACCAGAGTGCTTGTAATTTTGTCTGCTCCACTCAGACTGAGAAATCTGAGATACAAAACTGTAGGGTGCAAAGACTTTAAAAAGTTTGGCAAAGCCTGGAAAAGACAGAGAGGTTAATACATTCCTGTGCTAGGCTGTAGCCTTAAGTGGTTTTCAAGTATTGATGGAATCAAGGAGGGAAAACATGCTTCCAGAGGTTTTTTTTTATAATGGTTGAAGAGCACAGGATAAGAATTCTGCTTCTTATTCCATTTTTTTCTCTTTTGTTCTCTGTGTTGAGAGGCAACTTTTACCTCAGATTACCAGCCCTGCACATGCTCTTTTCCAGGCATAAACTCCTATAGACTGTAACATCATACAGTTTATACAAGCAAAAATCATTTCTAAAATGGATTTTCCAGGTGCAAATCCAATCATCTGTTTAGCCAGGTGTGAGAATCTATCAGCTGTGCACGCAGGTGTCACTGCTTGAAAAATGGCCCAGTTTACTCCTCCACAAAGGGTTTGCACATGGATCTGTGTCACTTAAGTCTGTTTTGGGGCTGCATTTTGAGGATTTAAGTGGAATTTGGATGGTGGTTTCTGTGCTGAAGGCTCTCTGCGTAGGGCAAATGCTTCACAGAGTGTATGCACAGATGGGCAAATTTGGCGGCCCCCGAGTGAGTCTGGGCTGGGGGCCCAAATCGATTATCTTGCCCCAGATGTGCCTCCTCCTAAAAAGTGTCTACCTCTTGTCAGGCTCATTAGAGAGGGGTGGTTTTGGCTGGTTTGCCTCTCTTTTTGAGCGAAAACATAGCATTTCTCAGTGTTTCAGTGTTCCCAAACTCAAATATTTAATGACCCCTGCTATCTAATACCTGACTTGGCTTTGCATTAGAAACAATTGCATGCAAAGTGTTTATCTATTGAATGAAAATGATTAAAAGAAAATACAAAGTCCTTCATATACTATTTTTGGGCAACAAAATGAACTTGCTGTTATTTTAAATATTTCAGTATAATTTATATTAGCTATAATACCATCAATAAGGCTGCTTGAAAATTAAGTGTCATTCTTGGCCTGAGCCTCTGGGTGTGTTGTGGGACCAAATGCCATGTGCCAGAAAAAAAATTAAAACCAAAACCACGGTCAAGTAGCTAAATTTATGGAGAGAGCAAGCAGTATGGGCCTGAACAACACAGCTATTTTGGACAAACAGCAATGCTTCCACCTGGGGAAACCTTATAATTCTCCTCCACCTTAATAGCAGCTATGGAGTGGAGGGGAGAGCAGCAGCAAGCCACAGCTGTCACTGGTGGTGATGCTGTCACCCTCCAGATGGGCAAAGCAGGAGATGCTGGAAAGCTCTGAAGAGTAAGTGGATGGGAATTAGCTGGCATTTATGTCCCCAAGTGTCAAAATATAGTGGTTATTTCTCCTTTACCGGGAAACAAAACCACCGAGCTCTGCCTGTCACTGATTTCTTCAATGTAACTCTCTCCTTTACCCAGGCAGCTCCTGACTCTGCATCTTCCTGTACAAGTCAGTTTTCCTCCAGCGTGGAGGACACTGACTACCTTGTGCCAGACAAGGGCCTTCTAAGGCATTAATGCTTCCTTATCTCTGCTGGAAATCCCTCCCCTGCTTCATCCCAGGAGAACGCTTCGCCTCTTTCACAGCTGCATCACACTGATGGTTTCATGATCCTCCTGCGCTCTGCTAAGACGATGGGAATATTGTGGGATTTGGCAGTGCTTCCTGGCTTCTGCGTCCAAGTGCAGGTCCAGGACACATCCCAGATCTGTGCTGGGATGGGATCTGGATGTGCACTTGAGGCCTTTTCCTCCTACCTGTCCGTTCCATAGTTTCCATGGAACTAAGTGCAGAAATACTGGCCAAAAAAGAGCCTCAGCACAGTACATGTTGGCCAGATCTCCTGTCCAGAGAATCAGTGAACAGAATCTTGGAGAAGTCTGCTCCTTGTATTAGTCGTTTAGATACAGACATATAAACCATATATTTTTTTATATTTTCTCTCAAGTGATTAGAACAGACTCCACTCTTCCCAGCTGATCCCATTTGATATCTGCTTTTTTTTGTTTGCCCCTCCTGCATGACATAGAATATTTTGTCACTGCTTTTTCTACAGAGCAGCAAAATCCATATTCTGTTTCCATTTAACCTATTTATCTCCTGGGTGTCTCCCACTCTGATATTTGTGACCTTCTCTTTTCTGAGCCTTCCTGAAGAACCATCTGTTAAAATTATTCTTCCTACTTTTTCGTGGCCACTTTGCTCCACATTTTGAATAAATCTACCAGCTCTTTCTTCACACACTATCAAATTTCAGCTACCTCTGTTGTCTCTTATGCAATCTAGACTGACATAGTATAGCTACCTGCCTTCCTTGTACAGCAACCTCTTCGTTATCCTCTGCATGTGACAGACTCTTCGAAAAGATTCCTAAATTCAGTTCACTCACTGATTCCCCTCTCTTTTAAGGGAACTGACAGGAAAACTTGCTGCTTTTGTAGTATCTCCAAAATCAGAGGCAATGAGGGCACAAGGAAGCACAGTGGTGCTGCTAAAATGTTCTCAGTGAGAAAAGTGATCTGTTCTTTCAGCTGATCCACTCACACACTAAAGTTTCAAGTCCAAAATTAAGATATAAATCCTTTGAGAGAAAAAGAGAGGTATTGCAATATGTTTGGCTTCCAAAGGATCATTCTGACAAGCATACTTAATCACTTATAAGTATCTACTGCTAATGCAGTTGTTTCCTTGCAGATTTATCCCATCAAGCCATAATTCTGGGCATTTTTTTAATTCTTAAAATCTCAGAAACAATCTATTTTTGTAACTTTTCAGTGGTTTTGCTGAGTTGGTGAACGTCTTTAACTTTTTAGTATGCACAAAAGACCCATGACACTGAGATTTATGGCACAAGCCAATAAAAAAAATACCTATGGTGGAATGCTAAATATTTGGAGGGGTTAGAAAAATAACAGCCTCTATCTATATGTGGCAAACTAGTATTAAAAGCTAAAATTCCATGAAAGAAAGCTTTAATTTAAAAAGTAGTATAGAAAGAAAGGAGGAATTTTTTCTCTTGTATCCTCATATTTACAAAGACTTGTGGTATACTGCAGGGGAAACTTCAGGACTCTTCAGACATGTGGAAATAAGACAGCATGTAAAACCTCATTCCAGAGCTCTGGAATCATGGCATCACCAACCCACTCAGACACTCAGGAGTAAAATAAGATCTGAGACACGCTGTCATGACATCACAGACTTTTTCCATTAGCTTGAACCCCCCAAGACATTTTGCTTCTCTAAAACTTTCTCTAGTGGCAGTGAACGTACAGATCACCAATAGCCTGCAAATAGGTCTTGCATCAAAACTCCCATTAAAGTCCATGGGAGCCCTGTGGCCAACCTGTCCGTATAACACACTTCAGGTCTGGGGCTGGATGGCTGACTGCTTTATTTTATACCTGCAGGTCTTTTAAGAGCATTTTTTTTTAAACAAAGCAGCCATATTTTACCGAGAACATACGAACTTTGACAGACTGGGCTTTTTCTTTCTTTTTCAGTGGCCTCGCCTGGATCAAGCAGGCAACACTAGAGGGGTCTCAAGCTCACACTGCTTGGAGGACTGCATTGCCCTAAGGGACAGAAAACAGAATCCAGCTACAAAGTTTTGGGCTCCATCCCAGGTACTTAGTCTATTAAATGAGTCAGGAGGTTATGACTGAGAAGAAATAAGCCCCTCAGCAGAAGTGTGTTTTGCAATCTGCCCTCTTTGGAAAGGTGCTGATGCAGAGGCAGGCTGCCAGAGAGGGGAGATGCACTGATGGATGTTGAACCAGATGGGACAGGGGGAAAGGAGGGGGAAAACAGGCATTTGCAGGCTTGTTGATGAGGGCAAAAGTCATGCTTTTCTACGCCTTTACATACTGAGTTCCCCCTCTAGACACAGTTTCAGCAAGACACGTCTTGAGGCAGTAAAACTTTAGGCACAGGCTGTTGAATTTCTGTGTGACATGGCTGAGGAGCATGGGAGGTCTAGGAGCTGGGATCAGAGGTCTAGGAGCCACTCAGTCACTCTGTCACTTGGGGCAAGTCATTTGACCTTTCTGCATGGTCTTGGGCTGTGTCAGATAAAGAAAATGTCTCTGGACCAGCATTTCACGCAGTATCCGAAACCTAAGCTGAGAAAAACTTCCTGCAGTTCACTGAAGAAGTCATCTGTATCATCTTGAAATGTCACCCATGTCAGCTGGGTAAAAAAACTGAAAAAAACATCAGTTCACCTTCCATACACCATCCTGTCTGTACACTTATGTGAAAAATTAAATGTTTTTAGCAGATAAACATGTTTGTGAGCATAGAGTAAGTAATTGAATTGTGACTCCACATTTGTAATTGCTGCAATTCCTGGTTAAAATCTGTTAAATTATACCCGTGTAAATCTAAAATTACATGCTATTTCTCCAAGCATTGGTCTCTGTAGGTTTTTTGTATTAAATCAAGCAGTTTTTTAAGCTGAAACAAATATATGATTAAGAAGCCTTCCTTTTCCAGTTCACTGTCATTATTAGACTGCATCAACATGTAGTAAACCTATTCTGAATCAAAGAATTGTAGCATTTGAATAATTCATGGGCATAAAAATATTGCAGTTCTTGTTTCTCTTTGCTGCTTAGGTAGTGGAGAAAATCATACAGTCCTCAAACATCATTTCTACTTGCACTGCTTTCCCTCTGCTCTGCCTGAAAGGGTGGATATTTACACACTACAGCTTGCAGCTGAAACTGCTCACAGGAATCAAACAGAAATCATTTGAGGACAATGAGTAGGTACAAATAACTCCTGTAATTTCATAGACATCTTTGTGAAAAAGGAGAGGAAATTAGTTTTCATATCAAGTTACCAAATGTTAATTTGGCAGGGGAGAAGACAAATAATTAAAGAATTTCCAAAGAGAAAAGGGAAATTCATTGCATGTTAAGACTAGGGAAACAGATTTCATTTCCTAAGGTCTATACTAGATACACTGCTTACTTTAAAAGTGATTTTCTCTTATTATTCATAGAGAAAGCACACTTGGTGATCGTGTGAGGAGCCCAATCAAATGGTGGAGTTGATTAATACATTTGCTTTGCCCCAATCCCTTAAAATCAAAACTAAGTGTAAAGGGCACCCTATTTAGGTGTTTGAGAAGGATTCCATGTGACTATGCTCACGTGCCAGCCTTCCACATTTAAGACTATTTTTAAACCCCAGTGGTGCTTCTCCACTGGGGTTGCAACGGGAGCAGAGGAGATCATGCTAAAACACCCGTGTTGCTGTAGGGCAAATGAAAATACTGCATGTGTGTCTTTTAAAAACACGAGATGCTCATGCAACTTGGCTTCAAACATTTTCCATGAGCTTGAGCAGTCGGCAATTACCGTGCAGCTGAAGAGCAGAGGTACTGTGTACCTCGCAGTTACATAAAGCGCCGCCTGTTTTATTTTTTAGTAACGATCCCCTCGCCTCTATTTTGGGTTCAAACTTTTTGTGAAGATTGGAAAAATTGTGTAGGTGATGTTTTCAAATTGTTTGAAGGCTCATAAAGAGTAAGTGCCTGGGGTATTTGGGGTATTTCTGCTCATAGCACATAGGTCACTGGAGGAGGTATGTGTTGGGGAGTCAGTGGGTTTTCATACCTAAATATCCACTCCTTAGGCCAAGGAGAGATCAAAAGATCACCTTGCACCGACTTGTAAAACACACTATTATGCATCTGTCAAGTATTCTGTGTCAAGACCAAAGGCTTCAGTCAGTCTGTGTGCTAGTGCCCAAAGCATAAAACATGACTCCGCAGGCAAAGACCCCACTGGGAGAATGACTGGATGGCTGCAGGGATCCTCTGGAGGGTTTTCTTCCACCCTCGTGCTGTAGGGAAACCTGAGAGCCAGAAATGTTTCCCCTTCTCTGGTGGGAAAGTTTCTTCTGTCCCCGAATAGGTGGGGTCCTGAGAAAGGGGCACCAAATGTTCAGTGGACCGAGGGCATTTCTCTGTGATGTCAGGGCACCCCCTCCCCTGGGCCTAGCACCTTCTCTCCTCCTGCTCTCTGCTGCTGATGCTGGGGACGGAAGGACAAAGCAGGCTTTTTCCACAAGCAAAAGTAATTCTCAGCCTCAGCAGAGAGCTCTCATGAAGAAGATTTAATCACAGTTGTTGCACAAATGTGCACAGAGAGGAATCATCCTTTACATTTGCAGCTTACCTGAAGCATCCCTCTTTGGGGAATGCCTGCATAGGTATGATTCTCCATCTCTTAAAGTGGATGACTATCAGGATAATCTAATTTTCAGCCTTGCATTCTCAATCAAGGGCTTTCAATTATACAAAAATATTTCAAATATAATAACAACAACAAAAAATTATCATCTCCCGTGGTCAAAGCTTGGAGTTCGGCTTTACAGATATTTTTCAGGATTTTTTTCTTTAAAACCTATGGCGAGTTTTATTTCTCAGCCTTCTGGAATAGAAAGAACGAGAGGAATTTGACATTACTGTAATCCTTTCCTTACTCAGCAGGTAATGGAAAAGTATAAAAAAAGAAAAAATCGTGCTTCCCAGAATACTGAGTAAGACTTCTAGGAATAGATCACACAGTAGGGTTAAATAATTTGCAGCCTTTAACTTAATCACTTGAAATTGGATCACTGTGGTAACGTTCACCCAGATCTGAGTATCTGCAGAGTTCAAGGACAAGACATCACAGATGACCTCTGTGCTCACTTCCTTGCCTGGTGAAAATTAAATTGACTTTTATACCAATTGAGGAACCAGCTGGGGCATGAGCCAGTGTTATTTAGAAAAGCAAGGATGTAGGGCATCATCTGAGGTAGCCACCTTCCCTTCCCCGGGGCCCCAGCACTGCCCATGACACCAGCTGGAATCCCAGCCCAGGATTAGCAGCATGGCTGGAGCCTGGAGGGTGCACTGGGACAGCAAAAGCAAAGCAGGAATAGTGTTTCCACTTTCATCATTAAATTCAGTACTTGGAAGATTCAGTGCTGTCAGCTGACAGAAAATAGATGCTGGAAAATACTTCTGCAGCCAGACGAAGTGTCTAAATGCACGTTTGTCTCCAAACTGGTGATGAATGTAGTTTAAACAAGGCAAACTTTGGGGACTGTAACCTTTTTTAGCTTACTGTAAAAACAGTTTACTGGGCTTTCTAATGACTTTAATACATTTTGGCTATTAAACTCGTAACTTGAATGAAGAGTATGAGGTTTTTTTCTGGTCTGCTGGGCTTACTTTCTGTTCCATGGATGTCATAAATAACAATTAAAAAAAAAAAAAGGCTGGTTTTTTTTCAGCACTCATTAGACATGAAAGTAGAATTTAATAACCACTCTAAATAATCAGGAAAAATATGGCTAATTTTCTGTTCCATGTGTTTTCTGGAAACCATGCAAACATCACACACTGGCTGAAATCAGCTCCTTGAAAACACAACGTGTCCAGTAACTGGACACGGGAGCTCAGTGGTGAAGGGACATGAAGGAAAAGCCCACTGAAAGTAGTTTGGTGTCCAAGCAGAACTGATGGCAAACAGCTGCCAGGTGAAGGATTGGCGAAGGATTAATCTTCTGTCTTGATTATCTTGCTCCAAAAGCCCTTCCCAGGTTCAAGCACTTTCCAGAGACTCAGGGAAGGAGGCACAGTGGGGCAAATGATGAGGAAATAATGGGAGAAAGGCAGAAATAGAGTAAATATTGTATCTGTGGTCCTATTGTGAGTCGTATGTCAAGTCAGATACTGCACAAAAGGCTCCCAGCCTGGTGCCTCGGCGAGTTGGTGAAGCTGCCTCCGTGCCCACCATTTCTAAAGAGAGGTTTAGTTTAATTTCTCCCCATGAGGTAGTTCCTGAGGCTGCAATAACAAAAGGATTACATGGATATGTGATTGGATATTGGAAAAGGGCCTTTGTAACCAAGCAGAGGAGGGGGTGCTTAATTTGTTTAAAAACAAAAGCTCCTATTTTGAGGGAATCTACATCACAATCTGTGTGAAGCCCTAATTCCCCAAATCCATCTGTGCTTCCACTGGTATAGGGAATTACTGACCCTAGCAATGCCCAGATGGCAGATAAGGATGCAGAAAAGGATTGCTTATTTTATTAACTCTAGCTACCTGGGGGAGGGGCTAAGCCATTTCAGATTGGGGACACAGTGAATAAACTATGACAATTAAATCCAATTAAAATATGTTTCACAGGAAATTATGACAGAATAGTGCTTTTAATATCTTTTTCTCTTGATGTGGCAGAGGAATGTGTGTAAAGCTGGAAGAGTGAGTCCTGCCTCACAAATGGAAGACAAATTAACAAATTTTGCAGCTGTGGTGTGTGGGGGGGGGAGAAATCTGTTTCTTTTGTGATATTTATCTGAGAGCTAAGGATTTCCATGAAGTCTAATTCTCAGAGTCTGATTTAAATGCCTGATCTTTCTGTATAATTATTGGAGACACAAAGGCTTCTGCATATATGCTTGGATTCCTCTGAGGAGGACTTTTGGACTGAATTTGGAGCATCAGTTCCCAGTAAGAGTTCACATGAGGCATGAAAAGCTTGAGAGCAAATATCCTGAAAGGTCTTTCAAGGTCCTCCACTCCATTTTTAGGGAAAAGGGCTGGAAGTCTTGTACACCTGAGATTAAGGGTCCCATTTACTACAACAAACACAAGGATTTAATCATCTCCCAGTATTATATGGAGTAGCATATCTGCAGCTCTGTGTAATCAAACACTTAAGTACATCTAGTAATCTTTCCACGTATGAGCCTGCTTTCTTATGCTTTTGACCATTTTATTTTCCAGTTATTGGAAAACTGTACGAATCACCGATGTGAATTTCGCAGTTTTGCCACTGACAAGACAGATCCAAAGCTGGTTCATCAGGCTTTAATTTTTTTGTAATTTTTTGGTGGTAGAAAGGAAAACAAATTGTATCGATGGCAAACATCATCTGGATCTTCATGAAAGTGAGTTTTGAGTAAGAGGAAAGTGCAGACACATCATGTCTTCTAAAATTAATAAAGGGACACGAAGCCTAGAAATTAAAATAAAATTTCAAAAGGGGGTAAATAAAGGTAGAGTGTAAGATAAAATCTGTTATAAAGCTGTACTTTCCCTTTGGTAGCCTCTGAAATGAACCCGTGATGTTTTCACTATACAGTTTAAAATGAGCCAGGCTGCGTTAAGTTTACAACGTACATCAGTGCATAAAAAGACCCTTACAAAAACATCAGGGAGTGAATAGGGGAGTACTTGTTTACCCACCAAACAAACCCAGAGCACCTCAGAACTCTTAGCAATTAAAGTGATTAAAATATCTGTCTGTTTATGAGGGGCAATATCAGTGATGGGATAAAGAATCTAAAGGAGACTGAATCTCATTGGTGTGGTTATTTTTTTAAAATATCATTTTCAGTCTTCATCTCACTGTGATTTTTCCTAGCATATCTTCCCTAGAACCATGCACTTTAGGGATGAGGGACACTTTGTAGAAACCAGCACCTTGTATTAAGATTGATGTTGACCAGTCAACACAAGGCAGATTGGCCCATGTAAATCTCTTTGGTGATTACAAGTCCAGCTGATGCAGGATGGATGCCAAATGTCTATTAACACTGGGTTCTGTGAATACTTTAGCATTTGCCTGATGTTCCCCCTCCCCCCAAAAAGGACATATGAAGCAAACAAAACCAATGCACTTTGGCCTCCCTTTACTTTCGTGGATAATGGTTGGTTTTGCTGGAAAGGTTTTATCTTAGTTTACTCTCTTAGCAGAAAACAGATATTTCAGCTGGTGCTTTCCTTGCTTATTGAAAACAACTGTGCTGAGTTTCAGCAGAAAGTCAGAGTTTAACTCCCTCGTGCTGCTTCACAGCCCTTTGTCTGCAGTTGTAGCTGTGTGTCCAACAGCACTCCAGCTGGGCCTGACAGCCCCCAGAAGAGCAGCCACGGTGGGAAGCACAGCTCTTTTGAGACCCCTGTTGAGAGGGAGCAGTTTGGAAAGTTAGAGAACAGCACATTTTTTTGTGTGCCTTGTTTTCATAGATGGAGCATGGAGCAGAAGGAATCTATAAGATCTCCAGGAGTGAGGAGGACATCGCAGCAGAACTTTGGGTAGGACCCCTGGAGACTGAGAAATGCATCCAGAGTGCTGTGGGTGCAGAAATAACCCTAGGCTGGGAGGGATTCAGTGTTTCAAGGGAAAAATATTTCAATGAAAAAAAAAAAAAAGGCAAATTTTAGGAAGCTAAAAGATGTTTAAACCTTGCATTATTGTTTCAACTTTGCTTGCATAAAGCAGCATATAAACTAATAAATTAATAAACTAATCTCTTTCATTAGTGATAACAGGAGATGCTTTAAGATCAAAGTTTTAAATGCCATATTGCCAGGAGAACATGGCATATAGCCATTTGACAGAAATGTTACTGGGAATAGCAAGAAGAAATAGGGAATAGAATATGGAGCCTAACAGAAAGACCAAATGATAAATCTCTTTTGTTAAGTGAGATGTGAATAATCTGCTAAGGAATATAGCAGAAGGGTAATATGATGCTGGCTGGTCAAAACCAGCATCAGTTTTGATCCCAAAATACTCATTAAGGCAACTTTGGTATTGCAGACAAAAACTTTGCAAGAAAACGTGAACTTTATAGGACATAAAGGGACTTTGCATGTACCTTACTGGCAAATGAAACAGGAAGAAAACAAGAAATTTTGGGTCCTGGTCATCAGTGTTTAAACAGCTTGAAGAATTTGGACCAATTCATTCTGAGAGAAACCAAACAAATAGTGAAGGTAGAATTACAAATACATGACTTATAAACAATCCTTGAAGGAGAAGAATACACAAGGAAAATATTTGCCTGTATGAGCATGTTCGATGATTTGATATTTCATCTCCTGACCACTACTGGAAACTGAGCTGCCAGCACTGACTGTTAAACCTTGTTCCTGGGTGCTAATGAGCAGATCAGAGCCAAACATTTTATACATCACTTTAGGAATATGTTTTCCCACATGAATTATTTTACGTTTGTGTAAAAGGGTTCATTTCATTAAATAATAGTAGCACAGTTTCTTCCAAAATCCCCATGGGAGTGCAGAACAAGGCACAATGTAGATCGTCAAATGTTTCTGAAATTAAACATCCTCCTTTGCCATGTGTACAAAGAAACCTTACAACAGACACTTAGGAAATCATAAACGAGGTTAACCAATGTATAATTTAGCAGCTAGTGGTTCTATTTCTCCCCAGAATAGGAGGAAATAGAGCTCTTTTTAGTTGTGGGGTTTTTTTTAATTATTATTTTTGTTATTATTAGCCTTATCTAAAAAATATGTATCATGTACCAATGTCTAATTCAGTTCAGTGAGATAAACCTGTTCATCTTCTCCTTCTTTAGTTGTGCATTGTTGAAAGGTGCCTCAGGAAAGCTTCAACTACAGGAAAAGGTCCTTCCAAGTAGTTTATTTTCTGTGGTATTTAGTCATTACTGAAACCACCCATAAGTTATTCAGGAATTTTTATCTCTTCTTGGGAGGAAAGGAATAAAATGCTCTGTGTCTCTCCTGTTCTCCTGCAGTGTGTGCGGGGAGATTGCAGGTAGAAAGGACTGTGAGGGGTATGAGGAACATGGGAACATTATGAATGGTGCTATCACTACTCCCCAAAAGTTAAACAAAAGAGAGTGATCTGGCTGGAACCTGCGGTCACCTACAGAGGAACAAAGACAGGCTGTAATTGCATGACTGAGCTATGCTGATAAAGCTACCTTTCAAACACAGGCCTGGATATTTTTTTCTCTACCACTGAAATCTCTGGAAAGCCCTAAATAATTGACTGTTCAGGAGCCAGCAGCCGAAATAGAAGTTGGGAGTGCTGTTTGCACAGGTGGCTGGCCTACCGGGAGACTAAATGCTTACCCCCTTGCCCATATCAATTATTCTGAGACTCTGTCTGTTTAATGTCTGCCAGTTTTGATAACAACAAAATCCTTTTAGAAAACTGCTGATGCAACATTTATTGTGTTATCTTTATGGGATTGATTTTTTTCTTTTTTTTTTTCCTTTTCTTTCCTGTTTTTGCAACATTATAGTGAGCAAAGGTACTGAAGGAGCTGCCAGGAGAGTAAGGTAACAAGTCAATTAAACTACCACCCCAAATTCTCCGGGAGTTTAAAAGTAAACAGTCTGAGAGATCCTGTGGGGATCTAGGTTGGTTTACTTTAAAAGTGTGGGTATGGGCTTCTGTACAAACAATGAAATTCAACCATTCCTCCTTGCAGTTACCAAGGGACTTACCTGTCTCTTGGAAAAGCCTGACTAAGATGAAATCTTGCCTTCTGGTCCAGACACTGCAGCAGGTCTCGTACCACACACCAAGATTTGCTTAATATGAAAGCCGTACCTTTTATTAGGTTGTCCCTGTGCAAAGCTATAACTGGGATAAATCCTGTGAGATTCCCCCAAATTAACAGATGATGAGATCAGAGCAGTCCCAAAAAGAAGGCAGTGCCTCTTCTTTCCACAGAGATCTATCCAAGCTGCAAGTGGAAAGCCCCCTTTGGAGCAGATTGAGACTTTTAGTGTCATCACAGATCTTCTGCACTGGATGGTTCTATCCAAGTCTTGACTTGCAAAGCCAAATGTTTGTGAGAAAAGCAGATCTACTTAAGACAGAAAAACAAAAAGCAACAATAAATTGCTAGATCTCCTATCTAAGGAAGAAAGCAATTAAAAAAAACAAAAGACAACCCAAATTCTAACTTGTGACCTCAGTGCCAAAACTGCACAGACTTTTGGTCCTGATTCCTGATTGCAAAACACTTGTGTTGCCAATTCCGTGCAATTTGGAGCAGCAATAGTGAATCAAGCAAATGCCACCCACCAAGTGTTTGGGCTCAGCAGCAGCTCTGTTCCTTCCTCTTGTTACCTCAGTTAACCTAGACCTGTTCCCTACCCAAACTGTTTGTTTAACCTAAAGAATAATAATGATCCAGTGCTGCCAATTTGTCATGTGGGAAACGTTAATCAGTCCCTTTAAAAGAGCTCATGGGCTGAAGCACAGGAGAAAGTGTGAAAGCCAGCAGTGAGAAACAGGAAAGCTCCAGTAAAGAAGAAATGGTGGCTGAAAACTGCTATAAAATCCATTAACATCTCAGAGGAGAAACCCAGGTTGCCATTTTAAGGTGTGTATGTCTCAGTAGTTGTCTTAACCCTGCTCGATGAGAGAATTTTGGATAAGGAGCCACTTGCTCGGGGACATGGGGCGGTGATTAACAATATTAACACCACCTGCCTTTGGAGGCACCTCTGGCACTGGGTCGTGAGTGAGTGACCTCAGAACGAGGGGTTCCACAGGAGACAGCACGGCTTGTCAGGCTCCTTTGTGCTGAAGCTTTCACTGCTGTCCCTGCAGTACACTGAATTCTCTTGCACATTCCTCTGACTCCCAAATGCCTAGCTATGCAGAGTTCTCTGCTGTGGGGTGGAGAATGTGTATGAGCAGAGGGAATAGCTGGAAAACATAAGTGAGGAGCAGAGAAGCCCTGTGTAGTGCAAAAAAACCACTTTAAAATAGTTTGAGGGTGGATGCTTCCTTCATACAACAAAGCTGAAGCAGTGATACTGGAAGTTTTTGAGGCTGGGGGTGTGTACCCAGCACACAGAGATAACCAGAAGTGCAGAGAATAACTATTTTTTATTAACTCCAAACTATATTAACCAAACACAGTTAAAGTGAAAAAATCTGGGGACTGTGCTAATCCAGTTAATGTATTGATGGATTTTCTTCTCCATTGACAGGAAACTTGGAAGAGACAAAGTAGACACTCTACAAATGCATAGCACTTAGGAGTTCACAGTAATTTCATGGCCAGTTATTATTTCTTGATTTCTCAGATTCAATGTTAATGAGAATGTGATGAGATACAGATTACTAAGAAGATCAACGAATTCACAATCACAAACTAATGGTTGAAGGGGGAAATGTTGCTTCCACTGATGCTAATTCTGCATCCTGCCTGCCTATGTGGTCCTGCTTTCAGACAGAAAGTATAAGGAAGCTCAAATGGTAACGTTCCCACTGTAATATTTTGTTTTGGAGCCAAGTCCCTCTAGACAAGGACCCATCCTTGACAGACTGTCATCAGGCTCCTGCAAGGTAAGGCTGAGAGCCCACCTACCAGTGACTAATCTTTTCCTTTTTGGACAGGGCTGAGTGTGTGGTTTCCAGGTCAGACAAAGTGTATCCCCCAAGGAGAAAGATCTGACTTATGGATTTCCTGTACTTTCTTATTGTCTAGCAGTGTCTGGGAGCTAATGTCAGTACTGTGCCTAGTTATCATCAATCCACAAATTGCATTTTTTTTAAAGGCCAAAACGTCCTCTCAGAGAGCCCTGCTTGGTTCAAATTTCTGAAGCAAATATTCTCACTCGTCCGTGATCGTCTGAGTAGCGATGACTTTTCTCTGTGCAGATCACAGTTTAAAGTTCCCCCTATAATCAAATGAAATGAAAATATTGTTTTCTAGTTTTAATTTGGTTTAGTGGGTTTTGGTGACTCGGTGGTATCTGGTAATTTCTTATCATTATTGTCTAATTGCTTTGTAAAAGAAAAGCACATTCAGCAAGTCAGCAAAATGACCGAGAGCTGAAAGAGGAGCACCCGTTTTCCTTTCAAAGTTCCTTCTCTTGGAATGTCCTGCAGTAAGCTGACATTATCAATCCACAACTACACATCCCTGGAAGTGTCCGAGGGAAGATTGGGTGGAGCTCTGAGCAACCTGGTCTAGTGGAAGGTTTCCCTGTCCATGGCAGGGGATTGGAACTAGGTGATCTTTAAGGTCCCTTTCAACCCAGGATGTTCTGTGATTCTGTGATGATCTGAGATATTTTACAGAGAAAATTGGCTTCTCAGTCTTGGAGGCCTGAGACAAAGAGCCAAAAGGAGAATCTCAGTTCCAGTTATGCTTGTGGACACAGATGCTTAAACACAAACTGGGAGAAACCTGCATGGCCACAGGCAATCTAAAAATACTGTGAAAAAACAATTAATTTACTTAATTTCTTGATGTTCCAGCTGGATATATACACAAACATTGCCAGTGCCTGTTGTGTGCTTGATGTAAGTGATTCTGGAGAACGAAACAGAAAAAGAGCAGAATCCTCCTTGTGAGTCTGTCTTTAAGTTTATAAACATGCACCTACAGTACAAAATATTGAGGGAAAAAATTTCACTGCATATAGATGTGTACATCAGTACGTCAGGGTTTCAAACAGATGTAGTGGGGTAATGATGTCACAATGACAAATTGCAGGGTCACTTGATAAACTGAGCCCCCCTCTGTTAAAGGGCACCCCAGTTTCGACCTCTTAACCTACAAAATATTTTTGCACCAGGATACTTCTCAGGGCACTCAGAATCTCTGTCTAGCAACAGCTGCCTTGGAAAAATAACCAAAACACGCGCATTGCCCCCTCCCACACAAGGTATTTATTTAAGATAAATGTATTGCTCCAGATTGGAGCCTGCTGCAACAGTTGGAGCTGGGTTTATTACAGGTTTCAGATCCAACAAGCCATTGCTTTCAGTGCTAGGAATGTGTTACATCCTGACCTGGTTCTCATCCACATAGTTTGGGTCTTTCCATGATCGTCCTTTGCAATCTCAATCATTGTTCTAATGGTCCGTGCAGTGGTGCTCCTAATTACTAAGTACTGCTTGGAAAGGAGGCTTGGTTATGTCAGCCCTGCGTGTTTTCCTGAAGTCTGTTCATATGGTTTTGTGGTGCAGGACTTCGCAAAAGAAGGATGGAGAGCAGGAGCCTATAAAATGTATTTTGAGTTCTCTAAGGAACATCCAAAATAAGGGTTCTATAAAACAAGTGCCATATACAGAAGGCAGAGTGATCTCATTTGCTTTCAGTTTTACTGGCAGTTGTTTCAGCCAGTTTGTACAAACTCCTTGTGGATGTCTACTCTTCAGAGTGACTTCGCAGATTCTACCAAAAAGTATTTTTAAGCTGTTCTTCCATTCCATGGTGCATAAAGTGCCCATTTTGAGGTTATTTTGAGACAACAGAAAATCGTATTGGAAAGCTTTTCAAAAATTTGGCTATTCAAATGTATGGGCTTCAGGTGAAGAGCACAGTAAATCTTCTTTTTTTCCCATGAGATCCACAGAATCACAAAATTCACTGCAAGGAATATAAAACCTTGAGCTATTTTGTCTTTTCATCACTCATATCCTTATACTCTCCTTCATTATTTTCTGTTATCAGAGTTATGCATCTCCAATGCTGTAATAATTAACTGTTCTAAAGGCAAGGATGGATGGATGGATGGATTTGTGTTTGTTCTTCCCGAAGCTGTCTGGTGTTCAGTCTCCTAATTGTTTCTTAATTAGAATTGATGAGTTGTAGAAGTTGAATTTTTGCCTTTGAAAGGACCATCAGGAAACTGTCTGCACTGCTAGTGTAGCAAAAATAAGCATTCATCATGTAGTTTTCTTGCTTTTTTTAATATGCTAACAGATATATGAGTATTTCTTCCAGTTCGAGGTTGCGTATCAAGCTTCCTCTAAACAGGGTGTGACTGGGACCTGATCTCCCACGGACTGAAGTACAACACATTTACCTTCAGATTTTAAATCTTGGTATCAAAGACTGTTTTTACTTGCCACATGCTTTAATGTAAGAGGTGTCAGATTGGACTGGACAAGCAGTGATCCATCCACCTTTCCACATTTTTCAGTGGCAGGAAGTGAGCTCCTTTCACGCCCCCTCACACAGCTTGGTGTCTGCTCTTTACAAGCCTATCACAAAGATGAAGGTTTGATTTTTGTTATGCACAGAAATATCTTTCTTAAAAATGAAATTTCCCAACATGCCCTGCACAGAAGGAGCAGTTGCAGACACCAGTAAGGAAATGTAAGTGAAATTTTTGATAACTGTGACTAAAATCCAAGGCCAGTCATGCTGCCTCTGAAAGTAAGAATAATGTGACATTTTATAATGTCCCCTATAATTTAGGCATTTATTTCACGCTGTATCTGTTAGGTGAAATTACCTGGGGCAATCAGGAGGATCTAAAAAACCTTTCTTCCAACCTGAACTTCCACTCTTCTGCTACTAAACTAGATGCAGAGGCATTTTCTCTTACTGGTGTGCACATCTAGCATAGCCAGGACCCTTCCTGCTGGGCCTTAGCCCCCACAAAGGCTTCATGGGGTAGGTATTGGAGGAACACTTCTTTGAAGATCTCTTCTTGTACAGCACGTTGACTCTGCCTGTCTGAGGTCACTTGCAGCACCACGAAGGTAATTAAGGACTGATATTCAAAACAAGACATGCCATGGCAGTTGTGAAGAGTTATCTTTCATCCTGACAGAATTACATAAACAGTGAATGTCACTTTCCTTCAGCATCCATTACGTGCTTGGTTAACATTGTTTTCACAGGCATGGAGAAAATTAATCGGCCGCCTACTCATTTATGCACCCCCCCTAATTGCAGCAGCTGAAGTAGCTGTCACCCAGTTTGCCAGAACTGGGTTCCTGGAGCATTTTGAAAAGCCTTTCTAACAAGCAGTTCTGATGCTGATCACATAACGAGCATGAAGACAGAAGTGTGACCGTGACACTCGTGCAAACACATTTGGCTCGGCTCCTTTTTAATTAGCGCCTGGAAGCGGGGCTTGCCAAATTCTGGGGGCCGCCTGTGAAGAGGCAGTTTGATTAAGGTCAGCATCCAGTCGTGTGTGCTGCCGAGCACTTGCTGCTGATTGATCCCTACTGAAAGCTTGCGAGTCTGCAACTGTTCCCCGTCCACATCTAGTTGAACAAAAGTGCCTTGTCAGGCAGCTGAGGAAAATGAAAGCAGTGTGAGAGAGGCAAAGAGTTTCTCATCTCTGCCATCCTTCCATGAAGATGGTACCTTTTAACTTGCTGAGAGTCACAGCGTTTCTTCCCCGATGTTATGTCAGCTAGAGCCCTTTTGATATTTCAGCTAATAAAAACGATTTAGTGCTGTTTCCTTATACATTATCAGAACTGAGAATATCAACCATACGCTGTGTGGAATTTGATTTCTACTGTACACAAAGCACAGAAAACAACTGAAATTGTACATAACATTAAGCCTATAGCGTAAACTCCTTTCGATGTACACATGTGCTATTTATAACTTCTAAATTTATTTTCTGGCAGAAAGTTTAAGGAAAGCATGTGCAACATCGCCAAATTGCTTACACTACCACACTGTTTTTAGAAAAGAGTCTGAGGAAGAAAAAAGGGTTGATCTTCAGTTTTTATCCTTTAAGGATGTCATAGCCAGTTGAAGAATAAGGAGTGAAATGAAAAGACATCGAATGAGATGTTTTCTGAAGCCTCACTTTATACAGTTCTTTTGTCATGTCTTCTTGAGAGACTTTGAAGGACTTCAGAGCTGTCACATGATTTGTGGATGCCAAAAAAAAAATCAGAAAGCCTTGGGAATAAAATCTTGGAACCAATGTTTTTATTTCTCCAGTGTGGTATGGTCGATGCAGAATAATTAATGTTTGTGAGATTCCTGATGAACAAGGTATGCATTATGGGCCATATTTACAAAGTAGGTTTCTTTTACTCAGTTTCATGAATTATATGAGTAACTCATCAAGTTCAGGTGACAAAGCAAACTGCTGGGAAACACAGTGTAGCCAGGCTGTTGATACAAGAAATTAGTGAAGAAAGCTATGTAAAATAAATTTTTGCTCCAAACTCTAGGAAACTGTACAAGAATTTAAGTCTGGAAACATCTGAATATGTCTTCATGTATTATTTTACTTGCAGGCCTGGGGCACGAATACCAAACATAATGGGAAAAGCTCTGAAGTTTCTGTAACTAAAAGCTTTCAAAAAGTGCAATGGAAATCAAAGTAAAATAGCTTCAGAGAAACAAGAGTTGGCAGCATCTAAGAGGCCAAATATCTCTTAGATGATATTTTGTAAGAATCTGGAATAGTTGGTCAGATAAAGAAGTTCAGGGGAATAAAAATGCACCCTCAGTGAGAATTTGCAAAAGTATGGAGAATTTGAGTAATGGCCTGCTGGGTAGAAAGTGTTGAGGGCTAAACTGGTAGAGATGGTGGGTGACACTTAGTTTTCAAAACTAAACAGATGGGAGGAAACAGTAAGCAATTGGGAATGGGATGGAAAAGAAAGGAAGAACTATTGAGTTAGTGCTCACAAACCACTGGGACCAGAACTCGCTGCCTGGCAGGGTCCAGCCCTAATTTTCAGCATGTTGGCCCTTTCGTTTTTGCAATGTTTCTGTTATTGTGCTTTACAGATGGAAACCAGCCAGACCCGAGGTTTTCTGAACCGAGGTTTTCCGAACCAAGGTTTCATAATCTTGGCACTTTGTCTGTTACTTTTACCGAAGGAGGGACTAGTAGAAGAGACTCTTGTAGAAAGTGAGGGGTACTTCGAATTCACTTTTACAGCCTGTCTTCCTTCTCTGTTTAGCCAAGGAAAAGTTATTTCTTGATCAAGAAATGTTTCACAAACACAACTATGAAACAGCTGAGAACTGCTTTCACGGCTCTGTGCTTTATCTGTCTCCTCACAGCATTGTTGGTGTGGAATGCACAAAGCTCTGGCACCTCATGGAGAACGAAGGGGACAGTGGTGCAGGAAGTGGCAAACAAAGGGGAAATGGAGCCTTGAAAGCTGTGCGAATATGGCATCATTTTGAAAGCCTTGGTGTAGGGTAGCCACACTATCTATAGGATCTTGCCTTCTTAAGTTTACCGGGAATTTATGACAGAAAAAGAAACAAACTACTGTAGGAGACACTTTGTCAGAAAGACTCCATCCTTTTATGAAAAACATTTTTCTATGAGCATAATCTATTAAATCGCACATAATCTGACCACCGTGATCTTAAAGTAAAACATTTTCCCCTTTCTGCCCTTTATAAATATATTTTGACCCTTTTTTTTTGCCTCCCTTTAAGGGACAAATGAGTTCATGAACTTTATCAATAAACAACATTGCTTCTATCTGGACTTTTGTTTTCCTTTCAAGAGTTTTGCTGAGACATCTGTAGTTAAATCTTCATGATTTCGGACATATACTGCTTGAACCATTCCCTTTTCCTAGCTCCTAATATGGCAAAGCCATTCCTACTCAGTCATGCTCATAAACATTTGCATAAAGTGAGTTGTGTACTTGAATTGGGGCCTCCGACATATCCTGTTTGATATAGTAGACCTCATAAAAACAAAGACAAGACAGATGCAATTTGTGCCTGTCTGGAAGCGAAGTCCTTCTCTGCTTCACTGACATAAGCATCACAGTCTGGCAGAGAGCAGAACATCTGGGTACTGCCTGCTTTTTAACCAGGCCTGACAGAAGAGGGATCCTTTTATAATGCAATTAAGTAGTAAGCGTGTGAAAACCATATCTGTAAAATAGAAATAGTTTCTGAACAGTCCAAAGCATTTCTGGCTTTGGTTGTTGATATGAAATGCTATATGCAAGTTCTGTATGCAAGTATGGAAAGTTCTCTGTCCATAGTGCAAAATCTGACAAAGTTAAAAATGTGAAGAGTGACCTGAGATAATTTTGTTTTGTTTTTTTTTTTTTTAATTAACGTGCAAGCCAGAAATGCCTGCAAAAGAGAACGGACATACAAACTTGTCTTATTTTTTCCTAGCACATGGGTGCAGAAGCACTTGAACCAGGTCAGTGTATTTTTCCATTAAATTCTCAGTTAAAGTGTAAACAGTTTTTAGGGTAACAACTACTGTTCATGACTCTTGTTTCTCTAGTGAGTGTCCTATGAGGCTGTATTAAGTCTTACTCTCTTCTCTGGGTACAAACCTGTCTTTTTTATAATGAAAAGCTCCTCAGTAGTAAGGTGAAGAAAGCCCAGCAGCCAGTTCCTTGGTGTTAGCAAAAACATCTGTAGGTCTTAACTGAGCTTGGACAGCATCAGCAAGAGGATCTTCAACAAGCTGTGCAATTGCTGCAGCCTTTGCCTTGAAACCTGCCCCCCTTCATCCAGAACTATCTTCTTATCCACTGCTGAAGAGGGTGGATGCTCAAATAGGTTGGGAATCTCTGATAGAAACTGATTTAATACATTGAACACCTCCCTGCAGTGCAGTCCGGTCCAGTCCACTCCAGATACCAGTGTTGGAGGAAGCTGCTCAGATGTGTCCTCTCTCCTCTGCTCTTTTTTGGCCAGCTTCTTGTGCATGCCCTGGGAAGTACTACACTCTCCATCTTCTCATTCGCCAGTGCCAAACTTCAGGTTAACCCTTTCCAGGGAATACAGACCTAAACATAGAGAAAAGGCAAATTCTGCCATTCTGCCTTCCTGTAAAATCCATGTTGGGGCAGAGAATTGAGGTTGGATCTCTGGAAGCCAGCTTATGTTTCTGGACCATCCTGCCTTTACACATATGGAGGATCTTAGACAAGAAAATTTATGGTTTATACACACACAAAAAAAATAAAATCTCAAATTGTACTTCTTGTATGATATGCAGCAATGCTCAAGGGGAAACACTGAACTCCCATCATTAAGGATTAACTGTGTAAATATGACCTATCATGAAGATTCAGTGAAGACGGTAGTCCTCCTCGGAGAACTGAATCATTTAGGTCAGGGGATTTTTTTTTTTCACTATTATTTTTTAAAGGAGAAAAACAATTGCAAGGTGGCCAGCCAGAAAGCCTAGGGGAACCATTCATGCTCAAGGTGTTAGTACTAAAAGGCACAATAGGAAGCAGATGTGCAGAAAAACAAAATAAAACTGCAGGCAGGAAGGACTACCTCGGGCTACGACTGTTCCTACTGTTACGAGTTAATGAGAACTCCACAAGGAATTACTGATTTCATTACAGCTCACGGGCAACATGCTAGCTTATCTTTTCTAAATTATGCACTAGGACTGCGCGTAGCAAATGTAGGCTTTTGCGTGGTCCAACATTTAGCAAGGAGGAGGAGACCTTTGATATTAAAAATATTCAGTGTGCAGGGGACAGGCATGGTGCCAGCTGTCCAGAGAAGAGCAAAATTCCATGTGGAAACATCTTCCATGACACCAGGTGGGAGCTGGATCTGGCTCAGAGGCTTGCCCTGTGTTGTAAGGTCAAGTGCTTGGGTTGAATAAGGGTTACTCTAATTAATTTCTCTGTCATATTACAGCAAATATGGCAGGTTCTATATTGAGATACACTGAAATTCTTATCAGACCTGAAAAAATGACTTTGAGTGAAATTTCAGGTCATTCCCAAGGTTGTATGAATCAGCAATTGTTCCTGAAATGGGACTAACTCCATGACTTTTAGGCTGAAGAATGAAGGCTAAACCCAGGTTTCTAAGGTATTTTGGAGGCCATTTCCCTATTCAGATAACAAAAAAATTTAAAAATTTTAGTTTGCAAGGCTATTATAGGAAACGTAACCCAGAAATTTTCCATGGTTTCCGCTCCTCTCACTGACCTGGTCCAAAAAAAGAAGGTAGAAGAGTCAAAAATAAAAAAAAAGTCTGGTGATATTAAATGGTCTCCTGAATGCAAAAGATGCCGTTAGGAACATTAAAGGAAATTTATGTATAGCTCCTGTGTGTCAGGGCTCAAATTTTTCCAAAAACTTTATTGTTCAACCGGATGTGTCAGAAACTAAACTGAGTGCAATTCCATGCCAAGAAACTGATGGTAAAGAGCATCTAGCACCATATATCACCGAGAAATCATTCCGGAGGGGATAAAGATATGCAACAATTGGAAACAAAAAAGTAAGTTTCCCTATAAAATGGGCTTAGGAAGCACTTTTCTGTTATTTCTTACAAAAATTCTTCTTAGTAAAAGATTATGGGCTCTCAGTATGAATAAATATAAAGAGGAAAAAGGGGCATGTTAGATAGATTTTGATAGCAGGCAGTGTGTCACATCAGTAGCAAAGTGTCAGGCACATACCTGGGCAGGCACTCCTGGCTGGGAAGAGCACTTATCCACAGGTTTCTGTCAATTAGGGAAGTCCCATATTGATGAATGTATCAGATATTTGGGGGTTTTTCCCCCCATGTGCAGACAGATTTTAGAGCATGGTTAAGAGATTTCCGTGTCAGGGTTATCCTGACATTTGTTCCACATGAGATGGAAAAGGGCCAGGCTGGAAAATCTGGAAGGAAGAAACATGCTTCCAGGCAGGAGGCATTTGAGGCATTGCAGAGGCTCCCCTCCCAGCGCTTTGCTTTGTTCCCTCTACATGAGAAGGAGGGGGCACGGCTCAGACCCGCTCATCCTATTTGTCACCCTAATTCAATATTTGTTGCCGGGGTACTGTGCAAATCAAAGAGTCCCTTGGGTGTTTTTCGTATGTGTGCTGGGCTGGGTGGGGGAGCTGGCTGCTCTCCTGCCCTCCTACACATTCCACAAGCTCTAGACGCGTGAGTGGTTTGCACAGCTCTGTACGTGCCGTACGGAATCAGCTTTGGCAACAACAAATAAATATTAGTTTGTCGGAAGCATCATATTTACATATGCGTGTGTGTGTAAATTTAGCAATATAAATATAGATTGGCAGTTTATGAATCTGTCTAAAGCAAAGTCCTCCTTAGTTCTCACTGATCACAGAATGGTTTGGGTTGAAAAGGACCACTGAAGGTCATTTAGCCCAACCTCACTGAAGTATGGATGCTCACAGAGCATCTTCAGCTAGACCACATTGCTCTCACACAGGTCTGTTCATGCTGAACAAACCCCAGATATGTTCTCAGGACCACTGAATACAGGTATAGCATGTAGAAAGGTAGTGGAAATCTGTAACTGAACAGCCTATTTCATAGACCACACTGTCACACTGGAGATAATCATCATTTTAGCCAACTGCAGCCAGCCAAAATGCTTTCATGAGTTTGTTTTTTGTTGATGGTTTGAATTATGTTTATTTAGAAGAGAAAGGATCCTAAGTGATATTTCCATTGCTAAATGTTAGACATTATAATCCACAAACAAACATCTAGACAGCCCAATTTTTGTCAGGTTTTCAAAAATCAGACAATAACCTGCTCCCTCTCTATAGGTGACTAATGAAAAACTGAACAGGATTGCTGCATTGCTTTTAATTTAGTCTTGCAGATCCCTACTGAAAACCAAAGTGAACTCCAAAGGACAAAGTTCCCAAGCCAGCAGATGCTCTCTGTGGATGCTGAACTGTACAGTTCAGCCGGCTGTACTGAGTGGGTTGATATTTATTTCTCCCTTTTCTTAAACTGACTAAATGAATTAGGGTTCAAACTGTATATTTGCTCTAGAATTTCATCTAATTCCACTCTCATTGCAGCGCAACATTTAAACATAAAATAAAATAGTAAACTCAATCTTTCCGAGTCTATGGCTTGTTGACATTGAACCTCACACAGTCCTTACACCGTCTGCTTGGGACGACATGGCGCTATTAGATCAACAATACCAGCTGTTTTTTTAATTCTCTTGGGAGCCAAATTTTAAATAAAGCTAAATATTAGGTCTGTGCTTAGATCTGTTCTATAAATATTGTCATTAATTTAGGAGACATTTGTTTTGAGGGTTTTTTACATTTAATTTTTATTGTTGATCTTTACAGTCTTGCGTTTGTCATTGTTTTTTGAGGTATTCATAATGAGTGTTTTGTTTAGCATACTTCTGTGGTGCAATTTTTCTGTCATGATTAGATGTTTCTCATAGGCCCTGGGGTTTGTTTGCTTTGTCTCTGTAGTAATTTTAATTGCAGGACCACATACTATTTGTCACTGAGTGTCAGAAAGAGCAGTAGGCTGAGACTTGAAAGGATTTGGAATCACTTGCCTTATTCTGGGTGTTTCAGTGATGTTTTTTGAACCCCCAAAAATCACTTGTGACTGTGATCTGAGGTGTTTTGAGCTCTCAAATCAGCAGCAAGAATCATAGAATTATTTGAGTTGGAAGAGACATTAAGGATTGCTTAGTTCCAACCCCCTGCCATGGGCAGGGACACCTTTCGCTATCCCAGGTTGCTCAGAGCCCCATCCAGCCTGGCCTTGGACACTTCCAGGGATGGGGCATCTTCTTTGGGCAACCTGTTATAGTGTCTCACCATCCTCACAGTGAAGACTTTCTTCCTAATATCTAATTTAAAACTACTCTCTGTCAGTTTGAAGCCATTCCCCCTTGTCCGGTCACTCCCAGCCCTTGTAAAAAGTCCCCCTCCAACACTCCTGTGGCTCCTTCAGGTACTAGAAAGTGCTCTGAGGTCTCTCTGGAGCCTTCTCTTTTCCAGGCTGAACATGCCCAGCTCTCTCAGCCATGGTATGTGTTCTCTCAGCAGCAGGCAGAGCTGTTCAGCATGATGACACATGAGGGAAGAAAAAAATGTGAATACGTAAGACTAACGGTCATTTGCTAAAGGGAAATGGCTTCTATGCATGGAGATGCCAAGGATTAATCAGCATTTCCTACCAGCAGACGAGACATTTTCACAGCACAGCTGCTAACGCACCCAGCATTATCTGTCCCTTAACGCAGAGCTCACGAGTTGTACGTGGCTTTGCCTCACGTGCTCACTGTATTGCTTTGGCAGAGTTATATCAGGCCACACAGGCCCCAGAGAAACCATAGCAGTGCCTTCCTGCCATTGTGCACCAGGAAGGGCCGGCTGAGCGCCTGCAATTTCCCTCCTTCAGTTCAGGGATGCATTATTTTTAAACAACAGCCGGAGTAACAGGAACAGAAAGCTGCTCCTCCACAGTGCAGGAGCGACCGTCGAGTTACGGGACCAGCAGATCCCCACTTCAGCCTCCTCGAGCTGGTACCAACACCTGCTCCACTAGCATTATAATCCAACATTCTTATTGCACTAAAAGTGGAAAATTAACCCCACCTTTATGTCAGAGAGATCTTCAAGAGTGAAAATCTGAGGCCAGATGCATTAAGACCCTTCTGTGTAAATCGATGCGAAAATCAGAAGCAAAATTATTCAGCCCTTGCACCCCTTCACATATCTTTTGGTCCAGGACATGTGAAGGGATGAAGCTCTGGCTTCACATGCCACAGCGAGCTACTATTCCCCAAAGCTCAAATACTCTCTGTCTGTGCTGTTTCCTGGAAGATTAAGTTATCATTTGGGGCTGGAAGGTTGTAATTTGCAGGGCTTCACCAGAGATAACTGGGTTTTGTTTGTTTCTGCATCAAATGGGAACATGGATAAGCCTTAACCACAGAAAATAGTATAACTTCCAAAGTATTAGGGAAGATGAAGGACAGTAGCTTGAGGAGACATGGTGATATTCTGATATTCCCACCATTTATACCACAGTAAATCCAGAGCAATTGTGATTTTCTTTCAAATGCAGAGAGACACACCATCTTTATAAAACTATGAAACTGTGGGAGGAAAAATGTCAGGGAAAGGGCACAAAAAAAGAGATGTAAAGGGCTTTACATAGGAAAAAAGTTAAGAAATAAAGCCTGTGTGCTGGATGATTTGAAATGTCAAACACCTCAGTTTATACCCATTGAATAAAAGTACACTCAGTATACCCCAAATACCTGTGAGACTCATCTGGAATTAGTGATGTGTTCCACTGAATAAAGCAAATATGGAAAGAACTTGATTTTAGATTTTTGAAGCAAATTAGAAAAAGAAGGGATATTTCCGCTAGTGATTTGACTGGCTGCCAAATAATTCTTGAATATATGCAGCATTTCACAATCTAGATAGAGAAATAAGTTTATCAAGTTAATTTTTGCTTGCTATTAAAAATAAAATTTAAAAACTCCAGATGTTTTATTGCATTTTGTAATATAAAATCATGATTAAAATAAATGGAGGAAATTCTGAATACACCCTAATACAGAAAAATGTAATTGCCCACTTATGTGTCAGGCAACATTTTTTCATGTGCGTTTTTTGGTCCCGTTTTTTATGAGCATTTGAAGTATAAAAAGGAATTAAATAGATACAAAACTGTTTTAACCAGATTGCTCTGCAGAGGTATGTGTTAGAAAGAACTTTTCCCACTATGCAGAGGGTGGTGAAAGCCTCTCAGACAGATACAGTGGGTCTCTGGGCAGGAGCTGCACAATCCTGGCTTGGAAAAGCACCTCCAACAGTTTGGGCACTACAGAAAACAAATATCTTATACTTATTTTGTTAATTGGTCAGGCTGTTTGGGGTAAAAGTATCTCATGTCCTGAACCTTTTGTTTCTCAGTCTCTTTCAGTCACATCCTCCTGTTTGTCACATCTGTAGAAAAAAGTTCCAAAGTGCTTTTTCAAAGTTTCCTAGAAGCACTGTTTTCAGGTTCTAAAGATCTCCTCTAGGAACACCATGTTTTAAAGATCTCCTCTAAGAACACCTTTGTCTCCCTGAGCTGCTTAGAGTGGGTTTTTGAGGCTCCAGCCTTATACAGTCTTGTTTTTGTGATGCTTAAGTTTTGGAAAGAAGCAGAAAATGTCTGTCTAAAGAACAGCATCCAAGACTTAAAGACAACTCAGATTAGACATTGCAATTAAATCCTTAGCCTGAAAAAATCCATGCTAAGCCTCTGAGCAGTATCAGCAACAACAGGAAAAGGTTTTTCCTCCCTGTACCTCCAGCACTTAAACTTGGGAAAGGCTTTTACTGATGAGGCTGAAGTGGGATTTAACACTAAAGGCCAGAGCAAAAAGGGTGTCATGAAGGTAGGCTGGTAAATCAGAAAATTTATTCCAGCTGTGGATTTGGCTCCTAATAAATTGTTAGTTTTACAGAGACATATTAAAATAATAAAAGTCAGTGAATCAGCAATCTTCACAGCAACCCAAGTTACAGAAAGTTCAATCCCTGTAAGAAGCTCTCTTTCTCCAAACATTTGGACATCATCTCAGTCTGCTGTGTCTTTCTGAGTTTCCTCTTTCTAATTCTGAGCAAATTACTGCATGAAGCTACTTCCATGTGTCAGAGCCAGTGCCGAGCAGCAGCTGCAGCCAGGATACACCAGTACTGCACCAGAGTGATGCAGCCAGGGAAGGAGCAAGCTGCTGTCAAGAGGTTGCTCTTCTCTGGCTCTTTGCACAAAAAAAAAATCTCATATTTCTGAAAAGTACAATACTTCCCTCCCTCTTAGTCACCCCCAAACAGTAAAATTTAACCAAATAAATGGCTTTTCCTGTAGGAATTATCTTATTTCTATTGCAGGAATTGTCTGCAAGTAAATGAGGGAAGAACAAGGGGGTCTGTCAGGCAGTGAACACTGGCAGCACTAGCAGGGAGCAGCCCTGGGGACCTCTCTGTTCTCCTGGGTATGTCTGAAAAGTGCCTTCCAACTGATGGTTATAGCTTCTCCTGAGTAAGATTTGTGCAAGGGGAAAAAAAAAATAAAACATGGGATTNGGTTATAGCTTCTCCTGAGTAAGATTTGTGCAAGGGGAAAAAAAAAATAAAAAAGGAGCGTCAAGGGCTTTTTAATGCTTGGTAATACAGATATGTAGGTCTTGGGGGAAAAAGCTCTTAATTAGAATTTGGAAGTAACAGAAATTTACTACATATGTATTTGGAAAGTAAGGGGCTATGCTCATAATCAGATTTCTTCTCCCACTACTTCCACCTTTTTTGGCTTATACGCAATGGTTGGGTTCCGCTTCTGAAGTGGAAGTAAAGAGTTGTGAGTGCAATCAATGACACATTTGTGTAAATAAAAAATGAGCTAATTTTAGAATAAAAGTCATTGGTGTCCCCTTTCACTCTGTTTTCAGCAGCTAATCAATTTTAATGAAAACATCTTTGATGGATAGGAGAAACTAGCTGGCAACTAAACTGGAGGAAGTTCACAGTGAATATATTAGCTGGGAAGAGTCATCTGTTCTGTAGCTCTTTAGCAAGTGACCACATATTTTAAATTTGTGTTACATCAGAGCTGGTAAAACTGTTGAGCTGTTCTGCTGACTGTATTGAAGTCGACTCATGAATGCTGCACACAGAGATATTTGTTCCTGTTAACCAGACAGAAATATTATATTTACTGTTGCTGTGACTTAAATCCATCTGTCCTGACACACAGAAAGGAAGCTTAAATATGGCCTGTATTTAAAACAGCAAAACAATGTGTGTGTATGAATTTGTATGCATATATTAAGCAGAAAAAATATAGGGATTATGACTACCAAATCCAGGTATTATATTGGCTTATGGACCTGTAATATTACACACATTTAAGAAAGCCCGTGTGGGATTTATTTTTATACATGTTTCTGAAGTCAAACTAAAATAATAGTCATGACAGTGAGTGTTCTCACAAAAACTGACTTGTCATACTCCTGACACATTTCTGTTACCAAATAGCACACAAGCCTCATATAGAGCTTCTCCTGCTCACGTTTCATTTTATTTCCCCCCAAAATAATTTACTCTGAATGACTGTGAGCTATGAGTTTTAGTTACAGCTAATGAGTGACGAGGAGGGGGAAGAAACTAAGTGTTGTTTTTCCATAATCTCTTCACATATTTAAATTTTTAGAGAAAATCAAGACATTGCCTTGTCTGATGCAGGTGAAGAAAAGTCAGTATTAGGTTCTCCGGAAAACAGAAAGATTCGTTGCAGGTTTCCTTGCAGTTTGCTATTTTGCAGAGGTATTCATATATGATAAGAGAACAGAGGGTGCTCAGACTTAACTGACACATGAAGAAGTAGCAAAGTCCCTGTTGTGGTTAAATAAAACTATTTGTGTATCATGGTGAGCCAGGTGACTGAGTTCTCCTGACGTTATTTAATTTAAAGTGTTATTGGCAGAAGAATACCAGAGGAAGCACTATTTAGAAAAATCTGCCTGGTGCAATGATACATGTTAATCTTCAACTAATGAAAAAGCTATTAAAGCTGAAGATCACTCTTGTTCCAACCCAGCCCTAAACCTCACACCAGCAGCAACAGAGAGACCAGGCGTACCCCCAGAATCCCTTGACCCGTGTTATTAATCGGGGCTGTAATATTGAAATAAACCTGTATTTGAACACCTGCCAGCCACGCTGGAGCCCATCTCCGTGGCTGTGTCAGTTCAGCACTAGGGTTGCAAGTGCCAGACAGCATGAAGTCGGGGAATGAAGCAGACAGCAAGCAGCCAGGGAGGTGTGATGGCTGGCCAGTCCTCTCTGGAGGACTCTAAGCACATTCAGTATGCTACAGAGCCAAGGGATTTATTGGGATTTATTGGCTTTGCAGTGACGAGTGAATGCAGTAGGGAAATGATGAGAAGCAAAAAAAGAGAGCAATTAAAGTCATAGGACTGTGCACACATGAAATACGACCACAACTGTCCAGCCTACACCTTCCCCCAAATAAATAAAACTCACTTCCAAGTCAGTGATGGGAGCCAAGAAGTTGTGGAGAGGGTAAAAAAACAAAAAAAAAGGCATCTCTCCCATCTGGGCATGGGTTTCATATCCATAATCTCTGAGGAAACCAAGTAAGAGAAGGATGAATTTTTCATCCCTCTCCCATCCTGAGAACTGCAATTGTGGCAGAGGTTCCTACCCACTTTCACGTGGGAACAGAGAGTGAGTTCCACCAAGGAGTGAGGAGCCTTGTCTTCAGTATTCCCTGGAGAACAGAAAAGATGGAACCAGTAAAGCCCCATCAGGTTTCTTTATTTCTGTTGGAATGTGGGAAACTGAGCTTTTAGGTATTGTGAAATCTCAGCTCCTTCTACCCAATGAACTTGGAAGAATTTATTGCAAGAAGAGATGATATTGAGGTTCAGTTTTATTTGTATTCAACGATCTGGTTTTGAACTTGGCAGAACAAATTTTTTGCAGGGTTTGGCTGTTCCTGCAGAACCTAATCCAAAGCCCATTGAAGTCAGGACAAATCTCTCCCTAGACTCCAGTGAATTCTGGGTCAGACCCCTACAGTAACATTGATTCTGATGGTTGCAGAGGTTGAGATTTTATTACTGCAATCAACATAAAATATGCCTGGCTTTCATTTTAGATATTTCCCTCTTTCTTTTGCATAGAGTTCAAGAAATAATAATATTTACTTTTTCTGGGAAAAATATTTATTTATCACTATGCAAAATGAAGTATGAAGTATAATTATTGTTATATGAAGTTACAGGGAGTTCCGTGAAAAACTATACTTAAAGTTCTGTGCATTTCTCTTGCCTAATTTCCTCACATCTTCTGATGTTTATTCCATTTTTACATTACAAGACATGCAGTTTTTAATTCCTTTTCCAGACAAAGATTTTCTCCCAGAAAGGAAAATAACATAAGCAGAGACTACAACAGACTTCATCCAGGCTGGAACCCTAATTCTGCATATAATTCTGGCTAAAGTTTTACTGACATTAATATTGGTGAATTTTGCACTCAATGCATGGCTATCATTGAATATAAATTAGGGTCTGCTGAGCCATTTTGAGGCCATTTTAGAGTTTACACCCTGGCAAAGAGCACAAGCAGGTGGTCCTTCCTCCATAGGAGGTCTGGGACAATAACAGGTTTTTTTCTGCCCCACAGTAATTGCTGTTTATGGACACATGTATTTTTTAAGGAGCTGTAGCTTACAGTTTAACTTTTAAAAATTTTTATTTAACCTGATCTCAAAAAAAAAAAAAAAAAAAGAAAAACCAACAAAGTTGTTAGTCTTTTTTCTTCTTTTGTGTCTTTAACTTCCTGTATTTGACAGTTAATTATCAAGCTAGAATTATACAACAAAATTACTCTTTTCTTTTTTAACTGGGATACAAAATCAAACATTTTCTGCATTTGGGGTTTAAATCTGCTATGGCCACATTCAAATCCCTGTGCCTTCTACCCAGGTGACTCCAGTAAGCAGTGCCTTAACATTTTGAGGTTTGCAATTTCAAACCCAAAATCATTAAACAGGGAATTTTGGTAGGAGAAAGAGGTTGTGGAAACTGCATATGTTCTTTTGGGTTACAGTCTCAAAATCTGTACAACGTAAATAATGGGTAGAAATATTCCGCATCTGGAATGACATATTTATGTCAGTGAAATTGTCATGTTTTGAATATTTTTGGTGAGAAAGGTGAAGTGATTTTATACCCAGTAGTACTTAATCCCCAAGGTTACTTCCAGATGGAAGAAAGACAGAGGATTAAGTCTTGTGGGGCTCAAGGAATGATGGATAGTGCTGTTATAAATTCAAATCACCCAGCCCTTGATTTATTCAGGAATTTTCAAGAGTATGGCAATATATATTTCTAATTTCCACTGAGGATGAATTTGGTGAAAGGAAAGAGAAATTATTTGCTAAAATGTAAGCTGGAATGAGGTAGTGGATGCCAATATTAACACTCCTGAAGAAGAGTTGTTTCCTGAATTAGGCTACGGAGCGAGGAACACTTTGGGCGCTGAATTGCCGGAGCTGCTGACAGACAGTCCCCTTACAGGAGGGCTGGTGGGCTTCATTAAAAGCTGCTGATGAGAGCTTTCACTGCCAGTCCTACCAGAGCCCCTGCCCTCCACAGCAGCCTCCTGGCTGAGGAGACAGCGAAAGAGTCTGTGGGTATTCCTCTATCCCTTCTGGTTCCTCAGAGGATTATGGAAAAGAAATTAGGAATTACAGCTGCATCAGTATGAAAAGTGACACTCGCTTTGATGGAAGGTGTTCAGTTAGCTCAGAGCTCTACATTTCAAGCAAGGAATAAAAAGCACCCGAGTTATGGACAGCCCATACAGCTGAATATCCCCATTATCCTCAGCTCCAAATACAATAATCTGAGTGTGAATAGCACTTTTCAGCTGAGAAGCTGAAGTGGCTTGAAGATATTAACAAATTCCCTCCGTCACTCATGGAGACAGGAAGCACTATTATTGCATTTGGGATTTGGGGAAGAATTGAGATACCTAGGAGTTAGTTTGTTCAAGATGGCAGGGGGAAGCTGTGGCAGAGCAGGATAGAGCTGTGAGGACTGCGTGTGTGTTGCTGAACCCTTGCTGATTATTCTTTCTTAGTCTTTCCTAATGTTTCACTGCACGTCTTTGATTAAAAAAAAATATTTTCTCACATGTCAGACTAGTAAGGGTCGTGTGAGGCATGGGGTGACCCTTGCTGACCAGCAGATGAGGGCTATGTGTGACCATGACTGTGCAATATATTCAATTTACAATTTTGTACAGTGAATAAAAACTGAGAATAAGGCACTGTGACCACAATATGTTCCCTTATTACTCAAAGAGGTGGAAGACAAGGTCAAGCTCTTAGAATTGCAGTAATCTTTTTGAAATTGTTTTATTTTTTATTGCTGCTGTGAGGGATACCAATAAAGCCAACGTAAGCACATAGGAATTTCAACTCTGCATCTAGCCTAAAATATTTAAATTTCCTTGAAACTCTCTCTCATAAGGAACAGAAAGAAAGCCTTCACTGTGGCAAACTTTCTAGACTGTTGTAGGGTAGTAGTAGGCTTCTCTTAGGCCTGGTAAGCTGAGAGCTCTGTGACTGGCCTCTGCATACAAAGAAAGGAAAATAGCCGGTGTCAGGGCTGCATTCAGTGTGCCTTAACCTTAGGAGAAAGTCTGGGAAAACAGAAATCCAAGGAGGGAAGAGCCTGTTGCTGTCAGTGTTTAAAGTTCAGAGGTTACAGCCAGCCTCTCTGCCAAAACCTCATGTCCACAGCTTGATGTTTCTTCTAAAAATTTCTAAATTCACAAAGGCAGTGCATCGATCTGAATTTCTGGCTCATCCATGAGGTTTCTTATAGCACCCATCAGCAAGTGGAGGGTCTGGAGCAAAAGTCTGGTGAAGAGCAGCTGAGGTATCTGGGGCTGTTTAGGCTGGAGAAAATGAGTCTCGGGGAGATGTTGTCACTCTCTGCATCCACCTTAAAGGAGGTTGCAGCCGGGTGGGGGTTGGTCTCTTCTCCCAGGTAACAGGAGACAGGATGAAAGGAACCAACTGCAAGTTGTACTGGGGACCTTTATATTGGATATTAGGAAAAAAATTTTCAGTGAAAGGGTGGTCAGGCATTGGAACAGGGAAATGGTGGAGTGGCCATCCCTGGAAGTGTTCATCATGCTGGGGACATGGTTTAGTGGTGGGCTAGGCAGTTCTGGGTTAGTTTGACTCAGTGATCTTCAGGGTAATTTCAAACCTCTCCAATTCTGTTCTCTGAGTCTGTGAGCCATTTGCAATGCAGAGAAAGGTGGTGGCCAGCAGTGTTCTCTTGATGGAAAAATCCAAATAGGTTGGGAAAATATGAATCGCCAAACTTTGAGAAACTGTTTACAGACTGTGGGGAATATAAAATAACATGCATTTATTGAAAACTTCTTGATGAAGTCTTTTTGAAAGCCTCTGCATTTAAGAATCAGAGTATTTTGTGATTTGACCTCCCAACAGCAACTTTTTTTTTTGCAGAAGGAAAGAAATGTTAAATGCTATGACTGCTAGCCTGGGAACTTAGTTCAGCTAACATCAGGTTTATGACCCAGGATGGAGGTAAATGGCCAAACCCGATCAACACCCCATTAATCCAAGGATGATCAAGTAACATTGCATTTGGCAAAGCCACAAATAACCATGTAATAACATTGTAATTCCATGGTAATTTCTTACACATGGTTATTGATGCCCTGTAAAATAATGTGTTACCAATAATCCCATATTACCTCTCTGCTCTTAAATATAAGGTCACTGACAGACCATGACTGTTTAATGTACTTTCAGTCTCAAACAGAAATCTTATACAATGGTTATAAAAATGAACCTTAGTGGATGACCTTCTTTGCTCTTCTTCAATTTTTTTTCCTCAGAACATGTCACATATACATCACTGCGAGTCTAGATATTTTGTGGGGTATTGGATTTAATTTACATTTAGTATTTCCTTTCCAGTTTTCACCTACCTACTTAAAATTAGGAGCTTTGTCAAAGATTTGGATTGTACAGGCTGTTCCCACTTTCAAGGGTGGAGACTGAGGACCCAGTTGAGAGGCAAGTGACTCCTGGACTAGGATTCAAACCATTCCAAGACCAACCAAAATACCACAACACTGTGCCATGCACCTACACCTTATTTTGAGCATCAGTTATTGGTGAATTGGTAAGAAAAATTAGATGTTCCCATTCCAGCCTCGTACTGTGAAGATACATAGGAACCAGCCAAAGCCAGAAAAACTTGTCTGTACAGGGAGAGACTTGCCTAAGAGATAAAGTAGTGCCACACTAGGTTTGTGTCTCTCAAACCTGGACCTTATTTGTCTTAAAATAACTTTAATTTTTAATATAATCCTTTCTACCTGTGTGCAGAGAAACCTGTATTCCTCCATATGTTGCTGGTTTTACAGGGAAGAAATTTTGGGTCTTTCTTTATAGTAGATATCACTCATAGTCTAGACTTTTTTTCTCCTAGAATCATGGAATGGTTTGGGTTGGGATGAACACTAAAAGATCATCTCTTTCCAACCCTCCTGCCATGTGCAGGTACACCTTCCACTTGACCAGGCTGCTCAAAGTCCCATTTTTTCCCCTTTATTCCGGTCAGAAAAGATTGAAAAAAGATATTAATTCTAACTTTAAACTTTGGTCTTCAACACTTTTAAAATTACAAAAGATTTTGAACTGAATTTACCCTGTATTTTACGGCTAACCCTCTTGTCTTGGTAAACCAGACATTGGAAAATACTTATCTGGAGTCAAATTGTGCTTTGGCAATTTATATGTAGCTTTAATTAGGAATATCAAATTAATTATCAGTCTGGTCAGGCACACAGGCCATAACACATTTTGCTCCCACAACTGAGGCACCTCAGAGCATCTCCTGCTGCTCAACATTGCCCGGGCTTCCACCTTCCACAAATCCACAGTCTGAGGCAAGGGAGTGCTTGTGCACTTTAAAACCCCATTTTGTTCTTTTGCTCATGTATGGCTCTGGGATTGTGAGGGTTAGTTTTATGTCTGCAGTTCATCAGGGCTGGTATGTTTTGTGCAGCGGGGTAGCAAAATTTAACAGCAGTTATTATCATTCCTGCGCAGAGGAGATGTGTAACTGGGGGTTTATAACATTCTTCAAGAAGCTGTCGAGGACAAGAGCGGGTCAGGCTTTTCAGAAAAAACAAACAACAACAACAACAACAAAAAGTGCTGCAAGATGGAAGAGGAATCCCGAGAATGGTAACTGGGCTCTACGCAGAAAAGAATGGAGAATCCAACAACCCAGCAATCCCACCATCTTCACATTCCCGAGGGCCTGACTGGAATTAGCATCTGACTGGGCTTCCTTTCACCAGCTGTGATTGTCAGGTAAACAGAGCAAAGGGAAAATAGAGACATCTGTGCCTAGAAATCGCAGAGTTCCCCTGGCCCATAAACCCACTGGAAGTCACGTTTACTGGGCTGTGCTGGGCGCTAATGAATGAGACCAGTGTCTCTGTCTCTGGCCCGACGCGATGTTCTTCAAACTAGACTTCTGAATTTAATTAGTTTTTAGGAGCCTATTTATGTATTCTCTGTACAGCTGTGGAGCACAAGGAATCGTGCGGTTTCCGTGACCTTTTGTTGCTCCTTGCAGCGTTTTCTCTGATGCTGCCTCTCAGCCGTTCCTTCCACCCCATCATGTTATCGCGTGCATTATTCACATCCCTTAAAGACACAGCTTGGGATGCAAACATGATTTATGTGTTTCACAAGTTCTTCTGTATCTTCTGTACCAGTAAGAAAACCAAAAGGCTCCGTTCCAGTGTTGCTGACTGGGACGTAGCTGATGCTGTCCATGGCGTGGAAACCCCTGCTGATCTTCAGAGATGTGAGCAGCACTCATTCCTCACACAGGCCCTTATTAGACTGCTTTTGACCTGGGCATTGGCAAATCAGAGCATGTCACACATCCTGTAAGCTCTGTTCTGAAGTACCCTACTGCAGTCACGGGGCGAGGCGTGACTCTCTGGTCATCAGAGCTACGGTAGAAATTAGGGGTGAATCTCAAGGCTGCTCTAATCTGTATTTGATCTCCAGTGTACAGCAACAAAGGACACAGCAAAGCAGGTGTCAAGTCTGGTCTCCCACAAGCAGATTCTGCCTTGCTTTGTAAAAACATGTTATATAAAAATAATGTTCTTGTGGAGTTAAATCATGAAGAGGAGATTCCTCTAACTTTTAAAAAAACATTTTACTTATTTACTGAATCAGAAGAGTATTTTAAACTCTAAGTTTTAATTAATTATGATTTCTCTTAAGGGGCTGGTTAAAGAGAGTTCCTGTATGGCTCAAGGTTACAAGCCAAGCTTTTGAACCTGCAGTGAAGATGCAAAGTTAAAAATCTACTTTTTGTGCTAATTGTCACGCTTATAGAGTCATTTGGATTTGCTAAATCTATTTGCATGTCTGATGGTCAGTGGGATCATTTATTGGCAAGATTACTACTGGCAGCAGCACTTGCTTTTTTTTCTGCAGCTTCCATCCCTCTTCCATGATAATCCTTGGTCCTGTCACTGAAAGTTAGACTTTTCCCAAATATAAATATAGCTCCTCTTCTCTCACAAAATCCAACAATACATATTCTGTTTGGTGATTAGCTGAAAATTGCAAACTATGCTTTTTAAAAAATTTCTCTCATGAGGAGAGAAAATAACCGTAAGTGCATTGTTTGGGTTCCTAAACCACCTTACACTCTGAAGGGTATACCTGGGCATAAGGGTATAGAAAAGGTTCTTAGGCCCCTAGGATTTAGCAGTAACTTCCAGGCACTTGCCAGCAGTGAAGTGCTAATTTAAAGCCTTTTGATTTGGCACAATTCACTTCAACATGCGGAGGAAAGCGCGGAAAGAAAGAGCGCCAGCCCCCTTGGAAGGGACAGCGTTCCAGCACCAACAAAGCCCCATTGTTCTCCTGCCCAGAGAGCCTGGAAGCGGTGGTGACCCCAAAGCAGTCCCTTTGGAAAGTGAAAACTGCTTTGCAATAATAATTATTCCTAGAGTTCAAAAGACCAAGCCTTTCCCCGAAAGAAATCAAATGATTAAAAATTCGCACAACAGCTGGCTGGGGCTGAATGAAGATGTCAATTACACTGATAAGGAAGAAAGAAATGGTGCCTTCAAATGCTTCAAAGGAACAGCTATGTATAAATGTGTTTGGGCTTTGTAAAAATAGATCTACAGTGCTATGATCGGCCTAATTAATGTTTCTCTTTTGTGCGGCATTGCTGCCGTAAATGCTTTCAGTCACTTGAATAACCACAGATTTCTCTGGGTGAATAAAACCTCCTGTTACCTTTTCAAAGTGCCTGAAAGTGTGATCTAAAACATTACTTGATCCTCTCTGTGCTTCTCAGCCAAATCAGCTGTTCACAGATAGATCAGTGTTTTGTGCTTACTTTATGAACAGCAAGAAGAGGTTCATCCACTGTCTTCCCTGAGGAGAAGACACAACTTACTTATTCGGTTATACAACAAACCTTCCTTCCTGTAGTTAAAGGCATGGTCCATGCTCTGCTTTGTGGGCACAAAACTTGGCCAAAATACTCAAGATACAGTTGAAACTTGAAGTAAAGGATAGCTTTCTGAACACATTTTTTTAAAAAAAAACAGCAAAAACCAGCAGAAATCTGGTTTTGGTATTTTTTCTTCCTTGTAAGACTTTATGATCCCTTAATCAATGAATGTGTGAAGTGTGCATTTCCAGCACGAATTAAAATTGATCTTGTGTTTCTTACCACTGCTCACAGCTCTGATTGTGGCAAAGTTACTACTCAGAACTCATTGAATCATCAACATTTATGCACTGGGGACAAAGCTGTTCATGAGAAAGGGGAAAAGGAACTTTTCAGGCTACTTAGACACAGTTTTCCACATATTAACGCTCTTTCCCTTATCTGTGTGGGCTTTGTCTGTGCCACAGAATGGGGTTAATAGCAGCCGCCCCATGCAGGACCATGCAGTCACTCAAGGGTGAGTGATTTCTGTATGAGAGCTTTTCCAAGTATAAAGCCCAGGAAATGTGAATGGTATATGATATCCAAAAGAAATTGGGTTCTCAGTGACACACCAAGGAAGATTATTTTGTGGAGGGGCACTGGCTTTGAGAAGTCTCGTGTCTTGGAGCTCAGGTGAAGGGAAGAGCTCTGCACTGAATAAATATATGGACCCTCTGCAGCCCTGATTTATTTAAATAAGAAACCAACCTTCAAATCTTTCATGCAGTTACTAGTTGGCAAATGGGAAATGATGGTCTCATCTAATGTAATCCAGTTGACATTTTGTATCTTAATTTATTTTTTCCTAGCCTAGTGCATTTTCACAGATGAATGGCCTTGCCAAGGAAGTCTCCTTCCAGAGGGAACCTATTTGTCTTCTGTGGGCTATCCATGTATTTTATTGACTCAGACATTTTCTTTTAAAAGTGTGATGCTGGTAAATGTTAAAGTGCCTTCTAGGCTCTTTTTCCTCTTTTTGGATTCTCCACTTCTGCATATAAAATTCCCAAAAATGGCTGTGCAGTTCCAAGCTGTGCTTGCATCCAACTAGATGCAATAGATATATAAAATAAATTTTTAAAAAAGATTAGAAGCTAAAGCTCAGGACCTTTGGGATTCATGATCTCTACAGGTCTCACCAACCCAACTGTTACCACTGTCCTTGGTCATACCAGATTGCTCATGTCTTTTTTGGTGTCACCACAGGATTGCCAATGAACAGATTCTCATCACTGATGTGATGAGATGTGGGACAGAGCAGCAGAGCCTACTCCCAAAACATATATCTGAGTTTCACTGAGCTTGTGAAGTTAACAGGAAACAGATAATCCTTCAAATGGTCATGTCTTCACAGCACTGCTATCTGGATTTATTTTTCTTTTGTTTTATTTTCAAAATGTTCTACAAGTGCCACATGCTTTTCTGGGCTGGTACCACTATCTAGGGCTTTCACCATCATTGTCATTGCCATCATTCAAAAGAAAATCTTTCCTGGATTTTTCTTTCACTCCCTGCTGACAAAATGACTTTTTGAATTTTATTCATGCTGTTATTCGCCTTGTGAAGTACCTGTTCCTGAAAGAAACTGTGGTCTCAAGACACTGTGACAGACATTCAGATTTTATACCCATCAAATAATAAGATAGGTAAATCATTTCTCATTTTTCACCTTCTTCTTTTGTGCACTTCTTATAAGGATGTTAAAAATCAGAAGTACCTGGAGCCCAAGCCTTCCTAGCCAAGCATGACTTCGCTTGAAAATTCCTAAAACTTTGCTGAAATATTACCTGTACTGATACTCAGGCCAATTCTGCACGTGGATGGTCTTCAACTGACATGGAAAATGAAGTCTGCGTGAATGGCAGAGGTGGGTGTATGGAAAATAAATTCCTCTGGGAAATGAAGAGAATAGAATTCAGTTTTGTCTTGGCTATCAGCTGGAAATATTATTAGAGTATGAAGAAGTGCTGCTGTCTTTAGAAAACTAACACATCGACTCAGAGTAGATGGGGGTGATGGAATAATAATTCTTGATTAGGTTCATGCTCCTATATGTGTACACAGGACAGCATTTTTTCTTTTTGTGTGCATGGCACATTCCTAAACTGTAATTGCTAGACTCTCCAAGTTTCTGTGGCTGCCAAATCCCCCCGCTGTGACTCCAGCAGTGTTTTGCATTAGCTGTACTGAACAGTAAATATTATAAAGAAAATAACCAGCATTGAATATTCTGCTAATGCATTTAAACCACCAGCCCCCTGAAATTACTTTTGACCAGTTGTGTACGGCCCCAGATTTCAAGGCCATTTATGACAGAACCCAATTCATCTTTTGTAGTTGTAGTCATTACTCTTAGTCCACCAGGCACTGCAAACTCTGATAGCCTCTTTATCTTCCTGTACCCTACCTGCAGTATTTAAAAAGTTAACACCTACCCTTTGTTACTGGTTCAATTGAATATTGAAGCTGCGCTTACAATGCTGAAACCTTCAGAATACAATGCAAAAGAGAAAAAAAACTATTTCCTGTTCTGCTGAATAAAATAAGGATAACAGAAATCTGTTGACATAGTCACCACTGAAAAAATACACTGCATAAAAGGAAGTTCAGCAAAATGAGTGGGCATCAATGCTTGGCAGCATCCCAGGCTTTAAAATTAAATAACAACTTAATTTTCTTTAGAAAGAATGGAGAGATAAAACTGAAATTCTTCTTCCTGCAGTTAAGAACACTGCACTTCTTATATGCTCTTAAGACTTCTAAAATCCCATTTGAGAAATTAATATTTCTTGTAGCACTTTTAATTTTTTTTAATAAGGAGACAGCATGTACAGTATTAGTTTCTTGGAATGTTAAACTATTTTTATTTTATTTAGGGTGAGTTCTAAATGCTCAGATAAGCTACAATGGCACAAATCATTGTCCAGAACTTGAAATAAAGTTACCAGAGGTGCAGATAAAGCAGATTAGGANCAAATTAGGAAACACTGTAAAGGAAATTGCTGTCTAAAAAGTTATGGGATACAAACTTTCTTCAGAATTCCTAGTAACACTGAGGTGACCTAGAAAAGTCCAAAGGCTGTGATACCAAACACCAAAGGCCTCCTTATTATCAGCTGTGGCAAAATGCAAGTACTTTTGACTGAGAAAGTCAGAAGAAAGGTGTGTGTTGGGGATTGTTAAAGTAATCTATATCTGTGTGAGTAATGGAAGAGGCATTGGTTAAGGTCAGGCAACAAATTTCTTAGGTTTTGAAGTTAGGACTAAATTTTCTCATGAAAAAAATGGTTCTTTTCTGTGCTCTTTAAATCAGCTCTCTGCAGAGATCAAGAAGCATTCTGTGGATATACGAAATGAGCTTGGAAAAACTGTTTTGGATTAGGAAGATTGATTTGGTAATGACAGAGCTTGCTGAGGATCAGAGAAGTGGTTTTAGTAATGAAGATAGGCTTGGGGTTGGAGAAAGGATACAGGGCAGTAAAGGTATACTCAGAGGAGGAGGAAAGATGAGAAGGATTACACCTGCACAATGGGAACGGGATTCCCTCTGTGGATCTGCTTCCAACATGCTCAGTAAACGTCCTGTCTGAGCATGCACAGCCTTTTCCTCTCAATTGTGTGGACTCCAGCTTCCCAGAGAGATGCAGAGAACACACTCTCTCTGAGGGCTCACAGCTCAGGATGGGTCCGCAGTTCTCAAGTTTGAAAGAGAAGGTCGGGTTGGAAGAGACAATTTGCCAAGAACAATTAAAAAAAAGTGTTCTTACTCACCTCCAAGGCACCTCAAGGAAGTTTTATTTCATCTTTTGGATGATAACTTTCTAAAACAATCCTTCTGGAACGCAGCTTTTGTCCCACAAAAGAAAAACACAAACAAAATAACCTACAACTTTTCCCAGTTGACTGTGATACAGGAACATGTGGAAGCCAGATCTCCCACTGTTCAGAAGGCAGAAAGCACGAAGGGCTCTTTATTTGTTCCACTGTTTTTGGAACTACAAATCTTAGTGGATACTTAGAAAGGCAGAGCAGAGGGTCCATGATTCTGCATACTTGTTTTCCTCAACTGTGAATTTGTCCCTATTGTCTGAAATTACATTTCTTTCCTGCTGGGTTGAAACAGTAAAGAAGGGAACTGAACTTCATCAGCTGAAGTGAGAAATGGTTTGCAGTTCAGCTGGGAATTGGCAATCCTCAGTTTAATACTCTTTCAAGATATACTAAGTTTAGGAGAGCTACTTACTTNTACTTACTTCATATTTATATAATGCTCTACTAACACTACACTGTTTCAGCAAATCAAGTCAGTTAAGTGTTCTGTTTGTAGGCTTAGGATGTCAGGTTCCACAAAAGAATATATAAATATTTTGCATCATCCAGGCAGCATCATCCAGGCACAAAGAATTGTGGTTGTGGCTCTCTCTCCTTGCCTTTTTTTTAATTAAATGCTGTGCTGCCCCACTCAAGTGGCGTGCCAAGTGACTGTAGGCAAAGTGTATGGTCAAAATGCTGTGCTTTGTCAGCTAAAACTCCCTCTCTCTTTTAAAACAGTGTTACATCTTTAATTTATTACCACTTTTCTGTGCTCTGGGAAAGCTCCTGTGAAGGAGGGTGTCAATTTCCAGGCTCAGCTCCTGAGGAGTTTGCTTTATAAGGTGAACTCCGGCAATGCTGTGAACATCTCAAGGTCTTTCTTCATCTGCTCAGGGGTCAGGAAAGTGTTGGTATAAGCTTTCCCCTGCCATCTGAGTCCCAGATTCCCTCGTCCCAGATTCCATCTTAGGGAGATTCACTTCTGAGACTGATGTCCACTTGTGCCAGCTACTGCACCAGTGTTTTCTGCAATCTGCGTAAGATTTACCCTGGATTAATCATACTGTCCGTTCATTATCTTTATTCTTTATTATGCCAGGATGGCAGTGAGACTTTACATGCCAATACCTGCTGATAATGGCACAATGCCTGAAAAGCAAATGGCAAGGTTAAAGACTGTAGAAGAAGCTGACGAAAAAATAAAGCTTCTGAAACATATTACAAATATTTGTGGTTTGCAAAGCAGCAAGAAAAAGACAGAGCTGCCATTTAAGAAACCATTTATAATGTAACTGGATGACTCTGTGACAGATTAAACATTTTTGTCCTGGAAGAAAACATCGCTAGCTGGCCAGAATTAAGTAAAGATGAGGAAATCTTTTGCATATATTTAAGTGTTACGCTTTGTGGGAAGTTCGAGTGTTAACTCAGATATGATTTAAGGTGGCTC